>CAXFZM010000070.1:0-223557 GCA_964007475.1 Hybos culiciformis
TTTGGAAATACTTCACTCACTACATAAGGACCTTTAAAACGAGGCAGCAATTTTCGAGATTTTCCTGTAGCTGGATGCTCTGCTTTTAGTAAAATTAAATCTCCTTTTTCATATTTTCTAGGTGCTCTATGTTGAATATTAAATTTTTGAGCTGTATTGTATTGTTTTTCCCGTATGCGATCCTCGATGCACTTCCGAAGTTGATCTAAATTAAAATTTTCTTTTTCCTCATCAAATTCATGGAGGGCCATGCTTAACTTATTATGTAAATTATTGTTGGGTTCATAAGTGAATAATAATCTTTGCGCAGTGTAACCAGTTATATCATGTTTAATGTTATTGAGACCCCATTGTATTGATGGTAAATTTTGATCCCAATTTCTTCCGCTTTCATCAATGGTTGAGGTAGCTAAGCTTCGATTAAGCGAACGAAAAACACGTTCAATTTGTCCATTCGCTCTAGGTGTTCGAACTGCGGTTAAAACATGTGCAATATTATTTTCTCTGCAATATTCATTAAATTTTTTTGATGTGAATGTAGAACTGCGATCACTTATAATTCGTGTTGGCATTCCAAAATACTGTGATGTTTCATCTAAAGTTTTAATGGCGCCGTTTATGTTTGTTGTCCTTACTGCACGTAAAATAGTATATTTGGTAAATGCATCTATGATAGAAAAAATATGGCAATTTTGCTTACTGCTTTTTGGAAATGGACCAACGTGGTCAACATGAATTGTATGAAATGGTTTTGAAACTTTTTCTATAGGATGTATTTGAAATCGTGTTTCGTCATTACCTCTATTGTTATATAAACAACCTAAACAGCTATTTATGTACTTTTTTACAACGGAACGCATTTTTGGAAACCAATACATTCTCTGAACTAAATCAAGAGTATTCTCAATACCAAAATGTCCAACATCATCATGATGCGTCTGAATAATTTTCCACCGTAATCCTCTAGGTACCACAAATCTTGTCCCACCTTTAACTCTCTTATAAAGTTTATTATTTTTAATTTCATATTCTTTTTTAATATTATTAATGTTTATCTCTGTACTTTTGTCATCATTTTCAAGAACATTTAAAATTTTATCAATTTCAGGATCTTTTCGTTGAAGAGTTGATATCCAATCTAATTCTGACATTCCTATTAACATCTGATTATTTTTTTCTCCAGATTCAGCTAATTCTTTTATTGGACAGCGACTAAGAGCATCAGCATGAGCTAAAAACTTAGCTGGCCTGTAAACCATTTCAAAGTCAAATTCCTGTATTTTTAGCCACCATCTGCCTATTCGACTGACAAGAGTTCTTTTTGAATGTGTCAATTTGAGGGAATCACAGTCAGTAACAATTTTGAATCTCTTATTCAGGAGATAATACTTAAATCTTTCTAAACTGTTAACAACTGCTAACGCCTCAAGCTCGTAACTATGATATTGTGACTCAACTGATGTTGTTGTTCTACTAAAATAAGCTACTACACCTTTATTTTTACTTGAATCAATCTGTATCAGTATGCCTGCTAAACCTATGGAACTGGCATCAGTATGAAGTTCGTGTTCATTTTCCGGATTATATAATACCAAAATAGGTTCTTCACATAAATTCAATTTGAGAGATTTAAAAGCATTTTCTTGTTCTTCCTTCCAAGCAAAAATAACATCTTTACATAATAACGAAGTAAGTGGTTTTGCAATAATTGAATAATTTTTAATAAATTTCCGAAAATATCCGGTTAGTCCTAGGAATCGCCTCAATTCTGTTATGTTGGTTGGAGTTGAAAAATCTTTCACAGCATCAACCTTTTTTGATCCAGGTCTAACACCATTTGCATCAATTTCGTGCCCAAGATAGCTTACCCGCTTTGCGAAAAACACACACTTTGATAAATTAATAGTAAGACCTTCTTCTTTTAATAATTGTAAAAATAATTCTATACTTTTTAAACTTTCTTCGATATCGACAGCTGGAAGCAAAGCATCATCTATATAAATACTGCATTTTTTTGGTTTCATTTTACTTGATAATTTCGCCATCATTCTCATGAAAACAGCCGGTGCATTTGTTAAGCCGAAAGGCATTCTCTTAAACTGATACTGACCATTTGGAGTAACAAATGAGGTAAGATGGCGAGAATTTTCATCTACAACAATTTGGTAATAACCACTCATTAAATCGATCGAATTAAAAATCTTTGATCCAGAAAAAGAATTTATTAGTTCTTCAATATTAGGTGTTGGAAAATTTTCTCTCACTGTTATAGAATTCAACATTCTATAATCGACACACATTCTGTAATTTCCTTCTTTCTTTTTAACTAAAATTATTGGACTTGCATATTCTGATGTAGAATCTTCTATAATATCATTATCATGTAAATCTTTTATAATGTTATCTAATATTTCCAGTTGATTATAGGGAACCCTGTATGGCTTATACCTTACTGGCTCATTGGACTTTAATTTAATTTGTAATTTATGATTTTTAGACTGACCCAATTCCGATGTTTGCAAAGATACAGTCTCACGATAACGATTTAATAAAGATACCACCGATTGCTTATCATTAGTATTTGCTTCACTTCCAAATTTTACATCACTTATTTCTATTATTTTTTTCAAAGATTGATTATTAAAACTAGAATTTGCTGTCAATTTCATTAATTGTCATTCTGGCGAATCTGCCACCACTTTTGTAACATTAAATGTTCCGTACTTCTTAACTATCATGACATCGGGATGATTCAAGAAATTTCGTCCAATCAGAATTGGCACATCTTGTAAAGCATCTTCCACAACTAAAATTTTCACTGGAAGTTCAATATCATTCAATGTAATTTTTTTCTCTAGTTGCCCAATTGCATTAAAAAAACCGCCACCAAAACTTTTTAAATTAACATTAACGTCATCATATCGCCATCCGAATTTCTCAACTTCTGATTTCTTCATAGTAGTGCAGTCGCTTCCCAAATCCAGAAATGAATCAAAATTTTTATTATCAACACTAACTTTTTGATAGCATTCATTCCTCTTATCAAATACTTCCGTCAATGATCTAACCTGCTTATTGTTATCTCTATTTTTTTCTTTATTCATGCAATTGTATGCAAAATGTCCAGGTTTTCCACAACAATAACATACTTTTACATTTCGATTATTGAATTTTGTATTAAATTTATTGAAATTATTATTTGAACTATTGTCATTATTTTGAAAATTATATGGATAACTCCTTTTTGAATTTGATGAATTTAAATGAGGTTTGTTAAAATTATTATTTGATGCTCTATTTTCAGTATTTTTAAAAGAATTTATAAATTTTCGTCGAATTTCGCAATGATCATTCATCGATTCTAAAACTTTAAGCTCGCGCAGTGTATCTGGAATAGTTTGAGGTTTAACTGCTTCGACCCGGTGACCTAAATTTGTATTATTAAGTCCTGATATGACATATATGCATAAGCTGACTACATTATAAAAATAGGTTTCAATAATTTCATTAGGCATTCTTTGTCTCATCAATAATTTAGTTAATATTTCTGATTTATTATCAACTGTAGGAAAACCTAATAAAAATTTTGTCTTAAACTCATTCCAATTATTTATTAACTTTCCGTGAACCTGATACCAATCATAAGCTGCTCCTTTTAGTTGCCCACCCGCGTAAAACATTGTGCTTAAACTATCCCATTTGTAGATGTTTTGTAACTTATCCACATTTTTTACCCAATCTTCAGAATCCGAAAAACTCTTACCTGGCTCAAAACTAGGAATTAATGTACGAGCTTCCATCAATGTCATCCGTGTTAATCCTTCTGATCTGGTTTCGTTGACGTGTTCATTTCTTTCGATATTTTGAATATCATTTAATGTCACTGTATGTGATGCTTGTCTCCGACCTCTTTTATTTTGCTTTAAAACTAAATTTTCTTGGCGAAGTCTAATAACTTCTTGTTGTAACTCATCGCTATCCATAGTTTGAAAAGTTGAATTCAAAGTGTTTTCCATTATGTTTTCTTTGGCGACAGCCCTCTTTCTTCCTACTCGAGTGGATTCCATATTACTTTTTTTTTTTACTTTAATTTTTTAAACGTTTAATTTTTTTTTTTAAATGTTTAATTTTTTTTCTTTTAAATAATCGTTTTTTTTTTTTTTTAAATAATCGTTATGATCGTTAAATTACGAATGAGCAATAAAATATATATTTTCCTAGATTTAAATACTATATTTAAATATTTCCTACTCAACTTACAACCCTTCTCTTCATTTATATTTTTTTTTTCCCCCCGTTTCAGAATTATATTAAATAAGACTCACCAATACTGCGAAATTAATATGACTCACTTCCATATATATGTTTTCCACACAATTTTTATTCCTATACTTCTTTAATAAAAATTGCGAAATTCAAATCTTACCTCTAACGTATTTATTAATTATTTTTTAAACACATTTACAAAATATTATCCACTCTCACTTTTAAAATATTTAAATCATTTTTTATTTTTTTTTTATATCCTTGGAGATCACTATCCCACTTCTGAAAAATGTTAAATAAATTTAATTAAATATACTGCGAAAAAACCAACAACTGCACCCTACGGTGTCCTGGAGTAGACTGCTTACACAATCATTCCACTAACCACAGTTGCTGGCCTCTCTCCCTTTCTCTTTTTCTAAGTGTTAGTCTTTCTACTTGTTATTTACTACCAATACAGAGAAAGAGGGTATTTTGTTTGCCGGTCTTACGATCATAGAGGGGTATATTTTATCTATAGTGCAATAATCGTTTAACACAGGTCAGTTTGACTTTTCGATTCAAATGATTGAAACTTTTAAAATAAGAGAGAACCAGTTGGCCTTTTATACTGTTGTGTAGAATTAGCTTAATGTCCAAAATTCTTGATCTCGCATCGGTAGTTAATGACGAATAGCTGCCAGGACTTACATGTGTCGACTTCTGGTCATGATTTTCTTGAATTAATTGAAAAACATAATTTGACGAAACTTCAAAAGGTTTATTCCAAAAATAAAAAATTTATTAGTTCAAAAAAAATTGTAGTTTTTTTTGTGTTTTACCATTTTAATTCGCCATTTCTGTAATTCTGAACGAAAAATAATTTTTTGACGAAACATTTTTACATCTGGAAATAACTGATTAATGTCATCTACATTCACTTCTTGGAACACGCGTTCATTAACGTTGCAATGTTGTAAATGTTCAATAGTAACAGAAGAAAGGCCCCACGATTTAAATAATTTAAGGTCTTCGCTTTGATTTGCTTCATCAAATATTAAGCTTGAACTCCCATCAAATATTGAAGTACTTAAGAGTAATTCAGTACCATCTGAATTTGTTACAATAAACTGAGTATTGTCAAGACCTGCACCTTTCTCCATTTTTACACAAAATCTAGAAAAACGATAGTAATTTGTTGCATATGCCAAACTCTACTGAATATTTGGAAAATAAAACATGGAGTAAATATATTATTACAAAAAAAAATCGTAAAGTTGAAACTTAAATACTTTACCATAAAATATAGCTGAAAAATAATGTTGATAGATTTAAATTATTAGTTTATAATGTTTTTTTCTTGTTGTAAGTCTTTAATTAAGTATTTTGGCTAAAGTGCAGTTTATGTGATCGCAACCGATTTGACTGAAACTTGGTGAGGGGTAGATGCTTTGCCAAACCCTCCCATCGAAGTTCGTTTTTGGGGCTGAACCTCCGTTTCGGGGATCTGCCTCACCAAAGTTTCCATACATTTTGTATGAGGAAAATTTTTTTTACCCAATTTTCCTTTTTTTGAAAGTTTTTGAAGAGTGGGTGGAAGCAGTGCCCCAGAACAAGGAGGAGGGCGGCGGGCGGGGGAGCTTGCGGTTGGCCAGTTGTTTTGGGGTACTGCTACCACCCACTCTTTAAAACTTTTCAAAAAAAAGGAAAATCGGGAAAAAAAAAAAATTCCTGTACAAAATGTATGGAAACTTTGGTAAACCATATCTTCGAAACGGAGGCTCAGACCCAAAAATGGACTTCGATAGTTTTTCACAGCCTCTACCCATCGCCAAGTTTCAGCCAAATCGGTTGCGATCACATAAACTGCACTATCGCCATTAGTTTAATACCGTAATATGAAAATTTGCTTAGTAAAATACATTTTTTTTTTAAATTCTGTTTTATGGCCCTATTTTAAAGTACCGATGAGTGTATATAATTTATGTATAAATAGATATATTAATATATACATAAACTTTTTTTTTTAATTTTTATTAATAATATTATATGTTTTAATAGAAATCAACGCACATTTATGTTTATAAAACTGCACAAAAATTAAAAAAAAAAAATGTGAATGAATTTTGGATTTTGAATTATTGCACTCGCAATCTAAAATATTTTTTATAAATAATTATTTATATTGAAGACCTGTTTTATTTAAATTAATATGAAGGTATAAATTGATCCATTATGAAGTTAAATTGAAGATGTTATGTTCGGTAGAAATTTATTTTAAATATTTCATCAAAATATTTAGAAGCATATTATGTATGATTAACAAAAGATTCCCACAATAGCTAAAATTAAAAAAAAAAATGTTTAATTTTCTCGAGTATTTAACATTTGCTAGACTTACATGTAAAACCGATTTACTTACTGGTTTTTAATTATAAATAAGTTTCTTTTTAGAGAGACTTTAAAATCCATTACCTTTTCTATAATTTTAAAATGAGATGAATATTAAAATTTCGTTATCATTAATTGAAAATAGTTTTCAAGTCATTTTGTTTCTATTTTTTTTCTGCATTATTAACATTTTATCTAGAATTTTTAATGACATTATTTGAAATTTGTTTTTGGTCACGATTAGGTAAAGGACTTATGGGTTTTTAATAGTATTTTGAAAATAATCCAGACTGTAAATTTTTGTCCAATTCTGGTTTTTTTACTCAATTCTGGACACAACGAAAATTTTATGTTTTTCTACTGAAAATAAATCGCCATAACTCAAAATTTTTCATTTCTTTGTTTTTTTTTACTTTTTTGTTCATCAAACCATTTATTTAATGATCAAATTTCAATTAGTACATGATGTAGGCCTTTTGGTAGAAGGGTAGTAGAGTAGGCTACAGAAATAGTGATAAGTGTAAGTAGATAGTTTATGAGAGTTCTGGACCAATGGGTGGATTATTTGGGTGGATTATTTGGGTGGATTATATGGGTGGATTATATGGGTGGATTATATAGGTGGATTATTTGGGTGGATTATATGGGTGGATTATGTGGGTGGATTATTTAAGCGGATTTTAAGCGGATTATTTAAGCGTATTATTTAAGTGGATTATTTAAGCGGATTATTTAAGCGGATTATTAAAGTCAATTTTTTAAGCGGATTATTTAAGTGAATTTTTTTAAGTGGATTATTTAATTGGATTATATGAATTTTTAAGCGGATTATTTAAGTGGATTATTTAAGTGGATTATTTAAGTGGATTATTTAGGTGAATTTTAAGTGGATTATTTAGGTGTATTTTTTAGTGGATTACTTAAGCGGATTATTGAAGCGGATTTTAAGTGGATTATTTAAGCGGATTAAAAAAAAATTGCACAGAGTTTTAAATGGGCCATATTTAATATGTGTGAATATATATAATTATGTATATTTTCAAATAATTGTGAAATTATAATTCAGGTGAAGAAATGCTGATAAATGTAATTTGATATTCAAATTGATTTTTATATTAAACTATTTATAAAGGTAATTATTTATTTTTTAAAAACTTGTAGAAAATTTTAAAATCGATTTCTATTAAAAAATCTAAATTCGAAAAATGCTGAGTCTAATATATTTTCTGCACCTGCCAATTGTAATTTGAGATTCGACCGGATATATGCACCTGGTGATTGTAATTTGAGATTCGAAATAAATTTGATTTTATCAATTATATAGGAAAAATAAGATTTCATATTCAAACATATATAAAAATAAATAAAAAATTTGCGTGAGAAAAAAATTAATTTTCATTAAAATTTTGCAATAATACCAAATTTAAATTCCAAAAATGTTGAAATATAATATAATTTTCCGCGTATTTTTATCGTATGTGTGTGAAAAATTAAAATTTGAAATATGATTTTTATTAAATAAATCCTTAAGCTTTTGTACTAATACTCGTACTAAATCGAAAAAGCTGACTTCAGTTAAATATTTTCCCACGAATTGAATAATGAATTTCACAATTTATGTCTAAATCGTAACTTGAGCCTGTGATAAATTTGGATTTTGTGGGTATTTAAGGAGGAAAATTTTACTTTTTTATTCAAAATTAAAGTTTAAATCAAAGAGTGCTAATCCTAAAAAGTTTGAACTAAATCAAATTAAAAAGTGTAAATTCAAATATATTTGAAAATTATTAGTTTGAAAGTTGAAGTTAATTAAGCCGAAAAAGAAAGTTTTTTAGTCTTGGAGATACAAAAAGTTTTATCAAAGTTCTTAAACTAAATTAAATTAAAAAGAATAAATTTAAATATATCTAAAAATCACAAAATAATTAATCTGGAAGCTGAAATTAATAAAGCTGAAAGAAATATTTTATCTTGAAGAAAACTATATATTGTATAAGCAGAAATTTTTATAGAAAGTTACAAATTAAAAAGGTGAGGAAAAAAAATTTTTTTTTTGTTTTTGTTTTTATTTTGTGGTATTTTAAGTACAAAGTTTTCAAATTTTATTTTTCAAACCTTATTTTAGGTATAAAATTTAAAAATGGCCTTTTCTTGTGAAATTTGTAGTCAACAATTCACATTGAAACATAATCTTCTTCGTCATGTTCGAAATAAACATACCCCCGTTAATAGTGGATCTTCAATGCAAAATAAGGGTGAAGTTTGTCAAATTTGTCATGCGGAATTTTCGAGGTCTGATGCGCTTAGGCGTCACATTAATTTCCAACATATTCAACCATCTAAAAAGGCGAAATATGGCAGTGATAATGTAGTTGTTGCTGATATTGAGAGTGACGATGATGATTCCATTAATAATATTGAAAGTGATGCTGATAAAATTGATAATGATGGTGATGAAAATTTAGATAATGCTGACAATATTGGTAATGATCCCGGTACATCTCATGGCGGTTTTTCAACAAGTAAGCAGTTAGATTTAGGAAAAACTAATTTTTGTGATACTTGTAAGGTTAGTTATGTAAGTTGGCCATCGCATATTAGGAAAACTTCCCACAAAAATTTGACGTGTAGTAATATTGACAATATTGAGAATCTATCCAAAATCTCTCATTGCTTTAAATCTCGAATCAGTTCATTTTGTTATAAAAATTCAGATGAGAGTTTAGTAATACCAACTGAATTTCTTCAAAACTCCAAAAATGTAGTATCTACCCTACTCGCGGACCACTTAATAGTTCATAATTTCCTTAAATTTAATTTAGAAATTTTTATTTGGTATGTTAAGATAGTTATTAGTACAGATGAAATGATTGAAAGTTTGAAATCTTTTCAAACAAAAATGCAGGTATTGTTGAATATTGACGAATTCGATTCAATTTTTGAGGCAATGGTTTCTGATATAAATGCGAAAACAGACGAGTTTCAGGAAAGTAATTCAGGTTGGGCATTAACAAAAATAGAACATTTAGAAATAAATATTAATAAATATGATCCAATACGAGGTGGATCTTTCATTGAACTCCCTAAAAATATTTCCAATAAAAAAGCCTGCACTAATATTCAAAATAGTGATAACTATTGTTTCAAGTGGTGTATAATTGCTGCGCTTAAAAAGACTGTTGAAAATCATAAAGATCGCCCTGAGTCATATGAAATTACTAATATTGCAGCTACTAAAATTCATATTCCTGATTTCGGATACATAAATTTCGAAAAACTCAAATTTCCCTTGATGCAAAATGACATTAAGGTATTTGAGGAAAATAATGAGAATATTAGTATTAATGTTTTTGAGCTCTGTGAAAATAATATTTCTATTGTTGGGCCTACTTACAAAACAAAAGAGCTGAAACGAAATCATATAAATTTGCTTTGGATAGAAAATGAAAGTAATTTTCATTACGTTTTAATAAATGATTTGTCTAGATTAATAGGAACCCAACTTTCAAATCATAATGGGAAAAAATATATTTGTAATTTTTGTTTACTTTATTTTCAAACTGAGGAAACTCTAAAAAATCACGAAACTGAATGCAATAAAATCGTAACAAAAATGCCTGATGAAGACCATGCTATTCTCCGATTTGAACATTTTGAGAGATGCTTCGAATTACCTTTCGTTATATACGCAGATTTTGAATCCGTATTAGAAAAAAATTTATTTGCTGTGCAAGACCCTGCAAAGTCTTCAACGGTCGTAGTGCATACTCATAAGCCCTGTGCTTACGGTTTTTATATAAAATGTAATTACGATGATAATCTTTCAGTTTATAAATCCTACGTAGGTGAAGACTGTGCATCTCATTTCGTGAAAACCTTATTTAAGGAGGTTAGGGATTTGTATCATAACCATACTAGTAAAAATAAGTCAATGAAAAATTTAACAAGAGAACAAATTTTGAGACAGGCAAGCGAAGAAAATTGTCATATTTGTTGTAAAAAAATGGGGTCCGATAGAGTCAGGGATCATTGTCATTTTACTGGGGAGTACAGGGGTCCAGCGCATAGCAAATGTAACATTAATTTTAAAGTTCCAAAATTTTTCCCTGTGATTTTCCACAACCTTTCCCGATATGATGCCCATCTATTTGTGAGGGAATTAGGTTTAGAAAACGGTTCGATAAATGTTTTAGGTCTTACTAAAGAAAATTATATATCATTTTCAAAAAAAATTAGCATTAACGAAACCGACTCTGTTGCCCTAGATCAGTGGTTCTTAACCTTTTTAGCTACCGGCACCCCTAAAATTTTCAAACAATATTCTCGCACCCCTTACCAGAAATTATTGACTTATATAAATTAAAAAACAAACATTATGCAAAACATATTTTTTATACTAAATTAAATTTTTTAATAAAACACTAAAAAAATATTAAACTTCTATCTATTATTGCTATATTTTAGCTTACCTTTTGAATTTGACTTTAATGTACCAAATTATATTCTAATAATTAGAATATAAATATTCAACTAAACTTGTAAAATTAACTTGTATTAATTGTTTTATTATTAATATTTAACTTTTAATATTCAACACAAAAATTCAAACTTGTAATAATCAACACTAAAATTCAATTATTTTTAAATCTTTATTCAATGTAATGTTCGAATCAGTATTTATATTTCTAAGAATAATCGCAACAATCAACTAAAATTTCGAGGAAATATAAAAATCACTATAGAAACGCATTTGAATTTTTGTAATTGTAGAAAAAATACAAAAATTAATTTGTTTCTATGGTTTATAATTTACAAACATATTTAAAAAATGTTTTGTGAATAAAAAATTTACTAACCAAAATGAATTTTTAAGATTAGTTTTTTATTTTGCTAGCTACACGTGAATTTGGAAAATTACAATTTCGCACCCCCAAATATTCAAGCTCGCACCCCTAAGGGGTGCGTGCACCACCGGTTAAGAACCACTGCCCTAGATGAAGAAAATGATGAGAAGCATATCTTAACTTTAGAAATTAGATTTATAGATTCTTACAGGTTTATGCCAAGTAGTCTCGCAAATATATCCGATAGTCTTGATAAATCTGACTTTAAATCTATGAATCAAGAGTTTCCGGAAGCTGCTTTCCATAACTTACATTTGCAGAAAGGCGTTTTCCCCTATGAATATTTAGAAAACATCAATCTTTTAAAAGACAATTGCCTTCCTCCAAAAGTTGAATTTAATAGTAAACTAACAAATAGTACATGTTCGGACGAAGACTACGAGTATGCTTGTAAAGTGTGGGAAAAATTGAATTGCAATACTTTAGAAGATTATCTTCTCGTTTATTTAAAAACTGATGTTTTATTATTAGTCGATGTCTTTGAGAACTTCCGAAAAATCTGTCAAAAAAATTTCAAACTGGACCCCTGTCACTATTATACTGCCCCTGGGATGGGTTGGGATGCTATGCTTAAAATTACCGAGATTGAATTAGAATTATTGACCGACATAGACATGTTTAATTTTATTAAATCGGGTATCAGAGGGGGAATTTCACAATGTTCTATTAGACATATCGCTGCAAATAATGAATATTTACCAAATTTCGATCCAACAAAAGAGACGGTATTTGGAAGTTATATAGATGCCGTTAACTTATACGGATTTGCAATGAATGCATATTTACCCTATAGAAATTTCAATTGGGAAACAAAACTTGATGAGTGGAGTGTTGAAAAAATTTTATCAATACCTGAAAATTCTGATCAAGGTTACTTTTTTGAGGTTGATTTAGAATACCCAATCGAAATTCACGATGCTCATAATGATCTTCCTTTCTGTCCAGAGCTCGAAACACCCCCAGGCTCAAAAACTCCAAAATTATTATTAACTTTAAACGATAAAATAAAATATAAAATACATTATATGAATCTACAACTAGCATTAAAAAATGGTCTTAAACTTAAAACAATTCATAGAATTTTATCATTTGATCAAAAACCTTGGCTCAAAAAGTATATTAATTTGAATACAGAATGTAGGAAAAAGGCGACTACTGACTTTGCAAAAAATCAATTTAAACTATTCAATAATATTGTCTATGGGAAGACAATGGAAAATGTTGATAAAAGAAAAGACATCAAGATTGTTACTGATTGGGAAAATTATAAAAGACAGTATGGATGTAGATCTCTTGTAGCTAAATCAAATTTTCATAGTATTTCCATCTTTGATAACGATATGGCAGCAGTTCAGATGAGTAGGGTAAAATGTTACTACAACAAGCCAATATATTTAGGATTTACTGTTTTAGAAATATCAAAACATAGAATGTATGACTTTCATTATGGTATTATGAAGCCTCATTTTAAAGATAATATAAAAATAGCTTACATGGATACCGATTCATTTTTTTACAAAATTACAAATGTTGACTTTTACAAAGAAATCAAACATATGATAAACGACCATTTTGATACATCTGCTTATGATCCAAATAATCAATTTGGTTATCCATTAGTTAACAAAAAAGTAGTTGGATTATTTTCAGATGAATTAAATGGAAAAATATTAACAGAGTTTGTAGGCCTTAGATCTAAAATGTATTCTTTTACAGTTGATGAACAAAAACCTACTTTTAAAGCTAAGGGAATAAATAGTTGTGTTGTAAAAAATTTTAATTTTAATATGTATAAAGATTGTTTGTTTTTTAATAAAATAGTTCATAGTGTAATGTATAATATTAGATCCCGACTTCATAATTTGTATACGGAGAGAATAAGTAAAAAATCTTTGGATAGTTCAGATGATAAGCGAAAAATTTGCGTGGACGGAGTGAATACTTATGCGTATGGTCATTATATATTAGATTTAGAGAATGACATTGATATTTTGTAATTTAAATTAAAATAATTTTAAGAAATTTTGTTATTTAAATACTTTATTAGTCTTATTTACAATATTAAGGTAATAATTTAAGATAATATGTAAATAAAAATTAAAAATAAAGTAAATGTATTTAAATTACAGCTTTTTTATTTATCCAGGAATTATGTGACTTGTCAAATCCTAGCCATTTTACCAAAACCATATCTCCCTTCTTTTGAAGAACTTTTTCCACTAAATAAATATTTGGATACTTCACTTTCTGCAACTCCTCATCATAGAAACTTCCTAATATTTCTTTATTTTGATAATCATTCAAAACATAAGTAACCGGATTAGTAACTTTTACTTTTGATATGTTAAATATTTCATTTGACCAATTTGGAATATAACCTTTACTGAAAATTCCTTTTGATTTACTTATTCTAACTTTATCTCCAATTTTAAAACGACCGGGTTTAAAAATTTTCAATCTATTATAAACTGTTTTTAACAATTTTTTTTCATTGGATTTTTTGACATCTTTTGGCTTCATCTTAATTGCACTATGTTTAGTATTGTTGTATTTTTCGACCAAATCATTAACAACAAATATCCATTTATAATCTCCTTGCAAGCTGAATTGTTTCCACATTAAATTTTTCAAAGTTCTATTAAATCTTTCAACAATTGAAGCTTTGAGTTTGGAATAAGTATTATAATGATTTATTTCATACTTTTTCATAAGTTTGAAAAAATGTTGATTAAAAAATTCCTTTCCTTCATCTGTATGCAAGTTCTTAGGGTGTACATTTTCAAAAATTTTCTCCATGGCTTGTATAATATCAGCAGCACTTTTAGATTTAACAGGTTGAACATATGCAAATTTTGAAAATATATCGATGACTGTCAATAAATATTTAAAACCTTTATTGAACTTAGAATACGGAATCATTTCTACTAAATCTGCTTGCCAAGTATCATTTAAACCTTTTTGAATTACTTTGCGTCGAGTATAATTTTTTCGAGCTGGTTTGTGTAGCTCATTAACAAGTGCTTCTTTACTCATCGTTAAAGGTGAAATGATAAGAAATTAGGTTTTTATTTATAATAAATACACAAATCAAGTCTTCTTCGCTTTTATTTAAAATTTGACCACGCAAGAGAAATGTTTTATCAATTTTTACACCCGTTTTCAATGATCATAAGTGGGCCATCAGGTTGCGGGAAAACTACCTTTCTTACCAATTTGATTAAAAATAAAGATTGGCTAATAAATGCAGACTTCAAGAAAATAATTTGGTGCTACGCAGAAGAGGGAGCAGTACCCAATATCAAAGGTGTTACTTTTCATAAAGGTGTGCCAGACTTTTTGGATAATTTAGAACGAGGGCCTGTATTACTGATATTAGATGATTTGATGATGGAGACAAATAATAAAAGCATATGCGAGATTTTCACAAAAGGATCACATCATCGAAATATTTCAGTCATTTTAGTTACACAGAATTTATTTCATAAGGGGGCGCATACCCGAGATATATCACTTAATGCTAAATATTTTATTGTATTTAAAAATCCTAGAGACAAACAGCAATTTCATCATTTAGCTCGTCAGGTGTATCCAGAAAACTCTACTGAGTTGTTTAGAGTATATAAAGAGGTAACACAAATATCTCATAATTATTTAGTAATTGATCTTACACAAGGTGTTAACGAAGTCTTGAGGTTTCGAACAAATATTTTTGACAAAGAATTTTGTATTTGTTTTTGTAATTTAAATGAAAATGAAGTCGAAACTGAAACGGTTAACGAAGAACAAGCATATGTTGTACTCACTCCAAATGGCGAATCCGAGACTTAGAAAAGCTATTTTAAAAAACTGTGATAACGAGATAATTAAGACTATAAGTGAAATTGCATACAACACACAATATGGATACAATCCCATTAGCAACAAAACTAAAAATGAGTTAAAAAGATATAAAAATCCGATACGCTGTTTGAGTTGTCCAAAACGTTCTTTAAACTCAAAGAGGAAACTTCTATTACAGAAAGGAGGATTTTTACCCGCATTATTAGCAACAGTTTTATCAGGAGTTATTGGAAAAATTATTGAAAATGTCACATAAATTAAAAAAAATGATTCTCGTGTATCCCAATGCTTACAAGAAAATAAAACAAGATGAAATCAATAAACCTGATTCGTTTTTTATTAAAAATTATCTTTTACCGATTTTAAATAATGCAGACTTACAAGATATTCAGAAGTGGTATGAAATCCGACAACAGCTTTTAAAATATGCAGAGTCAAAGAGATCAAATACTTCAAATTCTTATTCAGTTAAAGCTTACTCTGATAACTTTACTCAGACACCTTTTGTAATTAAAAAAGATAAGACAATACAATCAACACCAGAATTAAAAGAAGAAGCTGTTCAAGCGAATTTATCACCAAATGAAGAAATTTTTGAGACTCATAATGATTATGTTTTTGAGCCTAAAATTCAATCAGCAAACAAGGCAGCAAAAATTTTGAAACGGCAAAGTGATAATAACTTTTCTTTTTATAATGACGATGAAGGATTTTCCTTAGCTCCAGAAAATAAACGCACAAAGAAAGATATGACAGATCTCAAAGTTATTGAAAAAAATGGGGAAGTTTTCACAATAATGGAAAAAGGTATTGAAGACGCTGAAAAAGAAAAAGTTGATTCTATTCTAAAAACATGGAAAAAGAAAGAGAACGAAGCCGATGATAAACCCAGGAAGAAGAAAATAAACCCTGAAAAAAGACAAATGACTACAAGAGCTATGAAAGAACAAGTAGGTGAAAGCATCATTCGATGGCATTCGTTAAAATAGCTCTATAAAACAATATCTTACGTGCAATTATACTCATTTGTAAATTAAAAGTGAAAAAGAAAGGATGTCAGACTTTTATATTACATTACTGAGTAATAATTCAATAGAAGCTTACCCTAATAATTCTTTATCTTCATTCACGAACTTGATTAAAAACAGTGTGACTTTAAATGAAAATTGGGTAGTTGGTCTAACTGAAATATATTTTAATAATCTCGATTCAAAGAGAAAAAAGCGTGATGTTTCAATAAATCAAAATGAATCTGAGAAAAGACTTCTGGATGCAATCAATAATGCTAAAAACAAAAAAGCTATGGAAGTAGTTAACAAAGAGAAAAAACAATCTGAAATCAAAAATAAAAAAGCTTTAATCGAACCTAAAACTCGATCTACAGATGAAGAAGTTGGAATTTTACCACCTCTTTTTACATATCAACTTATAGATGCAATACACAATTTAATAGATGGAAAAAATGATGAAAAATCACAAGAAATAACAGATCTTATCTACATATATTGCGCTATAATCCATCCAAGGCGTATTGGTGATCATCTTACAAGATGTCTACGAGTGATTCCTATACAAAGTAAACAAAGTTTCATAAAATTCGATAATATAGAGTATTATCAAGTCCAGTCAAACATCATTACGAGTATTTCAATGTTAATATCAAACGACCAAGCACAAAAAATTAATTTCAGAGCTAGTGAAATACCGACAATGTGCACTCTCCACTTTAAAAAAGTATAAATAATCGCATTATCTCAATTTTTAATCAGAATAAAAGCAGTAATGGATCAAGCATATACAAACTATTATTTATCGCAATCGGGGGCTGGCTTAAGTGATATTGGTGTTTTATACAGCAATCCAAAAATAATTCAAAGTGGGCGTGGAGGTGTCGGTGCATTTTTCTCTGGAATTTACAAATACTTCAAGCCTCTATTAAGATCAGGGTTTGAGGCAATTAAAAAACAATCAATTAAGACTGGTGCTAACGTTCTTCAGGAATTGTCTACTGAGAAACCTTTCAAAGAAATTATTAGAGAGCAAAGCAAACTAGCAGCCGGAGAGTTGACTCAAAAAGGCATAAAAAAGCTCCAAACACTACAGGATGGAGGCGGTTGCAGAAAAAATATAAAAAAGAGGAAATTATCTGCTAATAATCAGTCATCATTGGCATCTAAAAGAAAGAAAACCGCTAAGCGCATTAAAAATAAATCTGATATTTTTTCAAATTAAAATGGAATGCATGAAGTCAGAATTAGATTTATTCGAATCAAGGCCTATACAGACAAATGTATTACGATCTGAAGAAGTTGCATACAATCCAATTTCATCATTAGATAATGCCTCCACTATTGAATTTATATCACTTGGAAATGGAGAAACTTATAGAGATTTATCATCAATTTATTTACGACTTATTGTACAACTTAAAGGGAAAGGAGGTGCCGATTTAACTGATAATTCTGTTGGCGTAGTGAATAACTTATTGCATTCATTATTTCGCAATTGTATAGTATATTTGAATAATACACCTATTTCACAATCTGATAATAATTATCATTACCGATCATACATTGAAAAGCTTTTGAATTATGGAAATGATGCTGCTTCTACGCATTTAGAGGCAACTGGCTGGTTTTTGGACTCGGGAGCTATGGACTCTATAGAAGCAAAAGCAAATCCTGGTTTGGATAAACGAAAATTACTACTTCAGAAAAGTCAAAGTATTGAATTAATAGGGAAACTTCATTCAGATATGTTTAATCAGCCAAAACTTTTGCTTAATAATGTCGATCTCAAAGTTGCTCTTCATCTAGAAAAATTACCGTTTTATATCATGGATAATGAAGTTGGAGAATCGTTTGTTAAAATTTCAGAAGCTACTATGTACATTAATCACGTCACAATTAATCCTATAGTTTTATTAGCCCATCACAGAATTTTACAGACAAAGAATGCTATTTACCCATACAAACGCGTCGAAGTTAAATCTTTTACATTGTATCCAGGAAATCACTCTTTATTATTGGATAATGTGGTAATAGGACAGCTACCAAATATTTTGGTGTTTGCTATGGTATCAAATGAAGCATATAGCGGGTCACGCACGAAAAATCCATTCAACTTCCATCATTTTAATTTACAAAGATTTAATTTATGTGTAAATGGAATTCAAGTACCTAGTCAGCCTATTGAATTTAATTTCAACAAAGAAAAGGGCATAATCAGCACTAGAGCATACAATACATTATTTAGAGGAACTGGAATTCACCATTACGATAAAGGGCATCAAATCACGAAAGAATTGTTTGATAAAGGCTACTTTTTATTAGCATTTGATTTGACAGCAGATCTCTCTTATAATTCAATCTGTGGAAATTTACTCAATCAGGGAACAATAAGAATTGAAGGAAAGTTTGGTGAGGCACTGCCAGAAGCTATAACTTGCCTTGTTTATTGCGAATTCGATTCAGTCATTCAAATTGATAAAAACAGAAACGTTTTACAACAAATGTAAATGGATTCATCACAACTAAGATCGCTGTTGAAATGTAACAAATCAACAAAAAAATATTTTATTGGGGTTTTTCCTTGTGATAAACTTCCTAAAAAAATTCAGAAAAAGCCAGCAATGTTAATTGCAAACACCGATCCATCTAACAAAAGAGGCCAACATTGGGTAGCATTTTACTTTTCGAAAAATAATGAAGCGGAATATTTTGATTCATTTGGGATGTATCCATCAAATCCATATTTTTTAAAATTACTGAGAGATAATTGTATAAGATTTGTAAGCAATAATAAAACTTTGCAAAATTTTTCATCAAATGTTTGTGGTCAATATTGTACTATCTTTTTATATTATAAGTCAAAGGGGAAATCCCTGAAATATATCTGTAATTTATTTAATCGTAAAAAAATTGTAAATTTATTTAAAAAAATATTTTGTCTAAAGAGTAGGATTAAGAAAATTAAATGTAATCAAATCTGTAAAGTTTTGTTTAAATAAAAGAATATATTTTTAATATAATATTTAGTTTTATTTATTTTTTACTGATTGACAAATTCGATAATTGCCATATCTTTTCGAGTAGTATCTCGACCTTTAAAAACTAGATTAACTTTTTCGCTGTTGAGTTTTTCCAGTTGTTTCTTGGTAGTTACACATTTCCCCAATCTTTCTGGTAAAAATACTGCAAATCCTGCTTCACCATCTTGGAGGTTAGCTACCAATTGAGTACCATATCTCGTCACTTGATGTGTGAAATCATTAACAGTGTATGGATGATCCACAATTAAATCATCAATATTTTTATAAGATGTTTTTCCACTTGCAACTGCTTTAATGTGTTCGAAGAAACTCTGTTAAAAAGGAAAAAAATTAGTTAAAATAATAAGCATCTTAAAATTTAAAAAACTTACCATTTTGAATAATATTGTTTGTAAGAAAGTTAAAATTATAATTATAATTAATATTGAAATCTAAATTCTTTTATACCCAAATTATCACACATACACAATTGAATTTATTTTTTCTTAACTCGGTTTTTGATATATAAAAAATTCGAATCTCAAATTACAATTATTAGAATCTAAAAACCAAATCGA
Source organism: Hybos culiciformis (assembly GCA_964007475.1). NCBI lineage: Eukaryota > Metazoa > Arthropoda > Insecta > Diptera > Hybotidae > Hybos > Hybos culiciformis. Next base: position 19,989 of record CAXFZM010000070.1, read on the forward strand.
AATCAAGTTAGAACATGTTTTTGAAAAAATAATTTTTATTAATTTAATAAAATCAATTGAATATCAAATTACAATCACCAGGTGTATATATCCGGTCGAATCTCAAATTACAATTGGCAGGTGCAGAAAATATATTAGACTCAGCATTTTTCGAATTTTCAATTTATTTTAAATCTAACATGTTTCAACAAGTTTTTATATTTTTAAATCTATAAATATTTTAATATAAAAATCAATTCGAACTTAAATTACATTTATCAGCATTTTCGCCTCAATTATAATTTCACAATTATTTGAAAATACATAATTATGCATACATACATATTAAATATGGCTCCACTTAAATTTGATTCAGAACTCTCATATGATACGGGGCTCCACTTAAAATATTTTACTTAGAACTTTACGATTTTACGCGGCTCCACTTATAATAATTTACTTAGAACTTTATATACACGGCTCCACTTAAATAAAATAATACACTATAATATAATACGCGGCTCCACTTAAATATATCTAGAACTCTCATATAATACGCGGCTCCACTTAAATTTATCTAGAACTCTCATATAATACGCGGCTCCACTTAAATTTATCTAGAACTCTCATATAATACGCGGCTCCACTTAAATTTATCTAGAACTCTCATATAATACGCGGCTCCACTTAAATTTATCTAGAACTCTCATATAATACGCGGCTCCACATGGCTCCACCCAAATGGCTCCACCCATTTATCTCATAAACTCTCATAAACTATCTACTAGTGTAAGCTGTAAGTTTGTAAGTTGAAGGTTTGTGGGTTGTAAGGGGCAAGAAAAAAAAGGAGGTGTGTGTTAGTTTTGGTTGGAAGAACTGGTAGAAACGTGTAAGGAAAATGAGTTTGAAAAAATCGAAAGAAAAAATAAGTTTAAAATTTTTGAAATAATAGAGAAAATTATTATTGATTTTATTGTTGAAGATTAAATAAATAATTAAAAATAATAAAAGTTGTCTAAGATATTAAGAACTGGAGTAAAGGATTAAAAAGATATTTTGAGATTTAAAAACTTGAAAATTAGAATTTTAAGAAATTTGGTAAAGTACTTGTGAAATAAAAATTAAGTTGTAACTGTGAATGAAAAGAAAGTCGAAAAAAAAAAGAATTTAAAAGTTACAGTCTGGAAAAAAATTATAATTTGAAAACTGAATTAAATAAAGAAAACTTAAAATTTATTAAAATTGTGCTTTATTAATAAAACGGTTCCCTAAAGTTATCAGGAAAAATGCTCACAATGATTTGAGTTGATATTTAAATTTATTCATTTCGGTATAGTTTTTGCGAATTTAATGAAATTCAATAGTAGTATCAAAATATTGAAAATTTGAAAATCTTATACATTTTATTTTTTCTCTGTTTCCATCAGCAATAGAGAATTGAATTCAGACAAAAAAAACCAAAATTTTGAAATAACTTCATAAAGAAAGACAAATTTATGTTAAGAAGACTTCGTAGTTGTAGTTTTCAAATTATGTCACATGTGAAACACTATAAACACAAAAACTATCTAAATAACATAGATTTTTTCAATATAAAAATATTGAGATAGTGATTCCTTTTCTGAAATGGCCTTTTAATTTTCAGTACAGTCTTAATCCAATTTTAGTTGTATAAAGACCTGTCGTTATATCGTCGTTATATCAAAAATATTTATTTTACTTCTATTCAAAAGTAAAACAATAGAAATACACCAGGTCAAATTTCTATTCATTCTTTATTATTAACATCAGGTGATTCAGATTTTTTATTACTAATAAATCTAATAAATTGAAAAATCAAAAAGAAATTCTAACCTAATCCTATATTAACGCCGTGATTGAAGAAGAAGACCCCGGTGGGGGGTCATACCACAACTATTTTAGTATACTAGACAGAGACAATGGATTTACAGAAACCCCCAACAAAAAAACCGCGTAAAGGAAAAACTCCTAATATTGGATCTTTAAACTCTTTCATAATACATATGTATCTACCTATATTTTTATATTTTTAAATGTAATTTGGTTTAAATTCTATAATTTCCTATTCTATTAATTTGTTGTCAATTTTGGGAGCAGTCAGCCTGTTAAATTAATAAAAAAAACTAAAAGACGTGCATTAAATTTACATCAAATAATTTTATTATCCAATTTTGCAAATATTTCGCTCTTTGCTTAGTGCATTATCAATGCCTATATTGAAAACGGATAAACATATATTAATTAAACGATCACTACAGAACGCAATAAAACATTAAATTTTATACAAAAACTTAAATGTATAAAAATTGCATTACGTTAAAAATTTAATTTATAAAAGTTATGTGGAAAAATAAAAATATTTTTTTCTTTTTTTCATAATTTAAAAAAAAATTTAATGGGCATGTGGTCGGTATGTTGTATTTAGTAGTATTGAATTTCGATCGCTAAATGGAATATTATATGCGTCAATACACATGCAATCATTTAGATTCATCTTTAAACCAAAAAACCAGACCAACCTTCAACCACTTTCTATAAATCCAATCCGAAATTCGTTCTAATCAAAAATAAAGACCCGTACACACCCCTAAAAAATTTAAAAATGTTTGCATTAACTAAAGGCATTAAGAGAATTGATGAAAATTACAAGAGCATATCGTTTACAAAGGAAGGTAATTTTAGTACAAAACGAACAACAGGCCTACAAGTTTTTGAAAACCAAAACACTTGGTAACTTTTGTAATATTGAAGCCTCGTTACATCCTACTCTCAACAATTGCAAAGGAGTTATTTATGACCCGATAATTACTGAACTTAACGAAACTGAAATTGTAGAAGGTCTTGTTGACCAAGGAGTAGTTAAATGTGACAAAATTACAAAATTTGCAAATGGTTCAATTAAAAACACTCCACTACATATATTAACTTTCTCTTCGTTCGAAATTCCCAGAGAAATCAACATATGCTGTGTAAGGTCAAACATTATATTCCAGAGCCACTCCAGTGCAAAAACTGTTTTAAGTTTGGCCGCACAAAAAAAACGCTGCAGAACTGAGCGTAAGTGCGAAATCTGCTCCGAAAGCTTCCACGACCCCGATTCTTGCGAAAAAATTAAATGCACTAATTGCAACAATGAGCACTGCTCTACCAACAAAAAGTGTCCGTCATTTATAAATCATAAAGACGTCATTAAATATATACTATTATCCCCCCAAAAGATAATATCATAGAACTAAAAATAAAAATAAAAGCGAAACTAAATCGAAAAAAGGAAAACACAACCACACTACAAAATTCAACAAACACGCAAAATACACAAATCCAAAACCTTAATATAAACCACCACATAATAACAAACCCTCAAAAAGAGACAATCGAGAATCAAAATTTAAATACAATTCAAACTTTAAATACAATTCAAACTTTAAATACAAATCAAACCTTAAATACAACTCAAATAGAACTACATAATAAAACAAAATCACAACATAACAACAATCACACAAATATAATACAAACAAAGATACAACGCTTAGCTTATCTAACACAAATCTTAACGACCAAAAATTAAACGAAAACACCAATTATGAAACATTCTCCAAAAAGTTTAACATGGACGTTAATGATAATCAAAACTATTAATAAATTCAAAAAGACTATACTTTTCACGCAAAAATATGAATTTAAAAATTCTTCAATGGAATATAAACGGCTACCTTAACAATTACGAAGAACTAAAAGTTTTAGTTAACGACACAAATCCTGACATCATTTGTCTACAAGAGACACATATACCTCACAACACAAACTTTACTATACATAATAAATACACCGGATTCTTTTCTAACTCCCAAGTTAATCTTAGATGCAAACAAGGTGCTGCTCTGTTTATAAAATAAAATATTCCACACAATTTCATAAAAATCGACTCAAATATCATAACAGCTAAAATCTTTCTGGATCTGAATTTAATTGGAACCTCAACATACCTCCCCCCTGCAGAGAAAATAACAGAAACACAACTAGAAAACCTCATAACCCCTGGAAACCCTAATATAATAGCCGGTGATTTCAATTCCTGGAGCCCGCTCTGGGGCTCCAAATGTTCTAACAGTAGAGGTAAAGTGCTAGAAAAATTCCTAGAATCCGCCGATCTCACAGTCCTAAATGATGGCTCTCCCACTCACTTCTCCACCCATAATTCTTTCACCCACATAGACATAACTCTTTGCTCTTCATCAATAACACCAATTTGTAACTGGGATATTCTTGATGATCTTTCGGGAAGTGATCATTTCCCTATCGTCACCACTATAAATTTATCTCCACCACAAATCAACGCTTACAAATTTATACCGAAGTATAAAATTGATAAAGCTAATTGGAAAAAATTCGCTGATTCGATTAATAAACTCATTCTAGTGAACCCTCCATCTACCAATAACAATCAAGAAGCTGCCAATATTAAAAAAATAATACGAACCAGCCCAAACCTATCAATTCCAGAAACACATCCCAAAAAATCAAGGAGAAAACTAATTTTTTGGAACAAAAACTTAGAAACTCTTCGTGTAAATAAAAATAAATCCTGGAATAAATATAAATCGAATCCTAGCGTGGAAAATCTAATAGTATTTAAAAAAACAAGGTTCAATTCAGATACTCTATCAAAAATACCAGAAAAACGTTCTTTGAAAATTTCTCAAAACAGATAAATCCTAAAACGCCTTTAAATATCATTTGGAAACACATAAAAAATATGTCTGGAAATTATCACCCCACTCGTTTTAAAATAATTCAAACTGAAATTGCGGAAGCTTTCGCACAACACTGGTCAAATAAGTCATCAGATAGTAAATTTCTTACACTATTTTGTAATAAAAAATCTGAATTCCTAAAAGCAAATTACGATCTCGACTCTAATGGAGTCTCGCGTAGAATTGAATCCGATGTAACAATCCTAGAACTCCAATCTGTCCTTAATAACTTCAAAAGCTCAACTCCAAGCTTCGACAGAATATCATATCCTATGTTAAAAAATTTCCCAAACTCTTTCAAATGCACATTATATAATGAAATATTCTCCAATAACGTGATTCCTTACGACTGGAAAAAAATGTTTAATTATCCCGATTCCCAAGCCAAACAAACCCAAAAATACTGTCGAAGGTTATAGAATGATATACTTACTTCCACAAGCAAAATCCTAGAAAAAATAATAGCAAAAAGATTATTATGGTTCATTGAAAGAAAAAACTTAATTAACAACAACCAAGTGGCTTTTAAACCATTAAAAGAGACACTCGATTCACTACTTGACCTAGACAATTTTATAACCAATAATTTAGCCACAAAAAACCACATCTCAATAATTTCAATAGACTTCGAGAGAGCATTCGACAGGATTGGAATTCACATTATATGTGAGCAATTAATACAATGGGGAGTTGGCCCCAAAATTTTCAATTTCATAAAAAACTAACTAACTAACAGAACATTTAAAGTCAACTAACAACCACTATTCAAATGTATTCCTTTTGAGCAGCGGGATACCACAAGGCTCTCCCCTTTCAGTGGTACTTTTCATGATTGCCTTTGATCAACTAAGTCGAATAATCAGCCATCACCATTCTATAATCAAACATAACATTTATGCTGATGATTGTAAAATCTTTTTCAAAACTACAAATTACGAAAAATTAAATATAGCACTCACTCAAATTTTTATTGAAATTAAAAAATGGTCAGATTCATCGGGATCTCTAATTTCTAAAGCATCTAGATATTTGTAGAAAACGACACTGCAATAATTTTGCTTTCACAATAAATAACATAAATAGACAAAATGAAAATTCTAGGTCTAGTTTTTAATAAAAATTATAACTGGAAGGACCATATTATCGAAGTAAAAAACGCCTTAGATATAAGATTAAATTTAGTAAAATGTCTCACCAAAAATACAACTGGAGCTCATCCAAATACTATAGTTACTACGGATAGTAGACTACGGATTACAAATTTACGGAACAAAATCAGCCAAAAGCAATTTAAACATTCTGAACTCTCCATACAATGCCACTGCACGTATTGCATTGAACGCTTTTCGTACAACTCCAACCATCAACATCCTGAAGGAAGCTGGACTACCTCCATAACTGAGAGGGTAGATCTTCTCACCACCAAATTAATTCAGAAAGACCTTATTAATATAATAAAAAGAAAAAAACCACCTAAACGACCATCAACAATAGCTCTTACGATCAAAAAAGATGGAAATACCTCTATCGATAGCAAAATACTCCAAACCAACACACCCACCTTGGCTTCTAATAGAAAAAAACATCGTCCTAGAAATTGCTGCAATGTCAAAAATTACTACACCGATGTCTCATTATAGAGCTGCTTTTCACCAAATCACAGGACCACTAACCTCATCTGGATGGACACTACTATTTACAGACGGATCAAAAGATGTAACAGCAACCTCCTACTCAGTAATCAACCACGACTTTACTATTATAAGAACTGCATTGATCAACAAAAATGCATCCATTTTTCACGCTGAAGCTATAGCGATTCTGACAGCCATAAAATATTCTGCATCACATCCAGGCAAATACTGTATTTGTACAGACAGTCTTGCTATATGCAAAGCAATTCTGTGCATCGCCAATAAAACCACCATAATAAATAACATAAGGGACTTTCTAATAAGCAATCCACAAAAAACCAAAATATTATGGGTCCCGGGACACTCTGGGATTAAAGGAAACGAGATAGCAGCAAAAAATGCCACTAAATCACCTCTTGTCTTAGAAACAAATGATCTAATGAAAAAGGACATTATCAAAATCATTCTATCCCACAATAAAACAAAACTATCCAATGAATGGCAGAAATACAAACACCACTACAAATTATAGAACCCAAACGGCCTAGCTACTACCTATCCACAAAAACTTTCAAGACAAAAATTAACCAACTATATAAGAATTAAACTAGGTCACACGAAACTTACCCACCAACACCTACTAAAAAAAGAACCAGTTCCAATCTGCTATGAATGCAATACTGAAAATACTTTAATTCACATTTTAGATGAATACAGAAATTTTAACACGCAACGTAGATCAATATTTAACACAAAAAAACCTTATATAAATCTTATAAACAACTATCTTATTTTAACAAAACTACAAAAATCTATATAAAAACAAAATATATGTACTATATAAACCGGTAATAAAATTAGAAATTAATAAATAGGTAAATAAATTGTTATAAAGAATAAAAAATATACTCTCAGTACCTACTATAAATAGAAAATAAAAAAACTAAAGTGAATAAATAAATAAAACCATGCAATTTCAAACTAAAATACTGTATCATTATCAAAAATTAAACACACTTATGAATATAAAATATGGTCCTTCCTCAAATATAAATGTATCTAATTTGAACTAATGTAATATATTGTAAAAAATTAGAGCCGAAAACCTTGTCGTTAGTGCTCACTTAATATAAGTAAGTTTTTTTGTAATTGATTTACCTAAAAAACTCAAATAAAATAAATAAATTGTAGGATGCCGTATTCTTTTAAAATAAATGTTCAAACAAAATTGATTTTAATTAATTTATTAACTTTGAGGTTTCAACCTTCTTTTCTCAAATCTTTACATGGAATGAATAATTTGACTCTTAACCTAAATTTTCTTTATTTACCAAAGTCATTCTGTCTCTTTTCTTTTTCAACGATAATATTGACAGCATAGTAAGTGAAGACTTCAGACCGTTTGTGACTCGTTCCTAATAATACAACCTACTTTTTGATTCTCTTACAAAATAAATAATTTTCAGTATAAGGCGGAAATTTATAATTTTTTTTTTCTAATATTATACTACCTATATTAAACATTATTAAAAGTTTCTTAAATTGATAAAAATTATGAAACATTAAAGCTAATAAAATATAAAAGTTTGAAAGAGATAAAAAAAACAAAAATTTTAAAAACTAAAGGCCGGTTTCACGATCCTACACTCAAAAAAAAACTTCCGTAGAAAACTACCAGAACGGCTTCCGTATGTTTATTTCAAGAAAACTCCGTCAGCTTGAAGGATGTATTTTCAGAATTAAGGAAAATGTTCGTAATAAATGTCGAAAACCGTGTACCGTAATACGAACCCTTTCATAATATGGGCTCCGTAAATTTATCTTTGCTAAATTCAAGAAAAGTTAAAAAAAAAAACATTCTTAAATGCATAAGGCGAAATTATTTCCGTAAATATTTTTTTCTTACGGATTATTTTGTCGTTGTGATTATTGACATGTTGTATTAATAACAATTATCCTCCTTACATTAGCAATGGTTACGGAACATTTCTATAGAAGCTAAATATTTAAGCGGAATCAGTATTATAAAGAATTTTACGTACTTGTCTTTTAATTTCAAAAATAATAGCAGCTAAATTTAAAAACTGTTTCCGTAAACTTAAATCATTTGCATTTAATAAATGTTTCACGGAATATTAAGTTGCAACAACATTTCGATTCCTTAATATTGTACAATCTCATTCTTAAATTAGCAATTACGAAACATTTCTATAAATATTTAAGCGGAATGAATATTGCTAAAGAATTTTACGGAGTTGGATATTAATTTCAAGAATATTAGCAGCTAAATTTAAAAACTGCTTCCGTAAACTTAAATAATTTCCGTTAAAATAAATGTTTTAAGAATATTATGTTGCAATAACATCTCCAATCCTATTTATATTAACAATTCTGATTCTTAAATTAGCAATGATTACTAAACATGTCTATAAATATTTAAGTGGAGTGATGCCAGAAGTCAAGATTTTTCTTGATTTTAAATATATATTGTACCCTAATTTTTAACAAAAATATTTTAGGTATTTTTCAAGTCTCTTATAAAAAACCTTGGAATACAAGAGATATTAAAATTTTTATTTTCAATTTTCATGAAAAAATTTCAAAATTCTAATGGAGTGAATTAAGTCAACTAAATTTTAAAAATTCTGTTCTCATACCGTTGACAAATATTGAAGAATTTTGGAGAATAATCTTAAACGAAGTGATCTATCATTTTGCTTGCCCATTATAAAAGACTTGGTTTGGGCTATTCTAACTGTTCTAGTATCTTCTACCAAACGTAGAAAATTTTTTTCTATAATTAATTTAAATAAAAGAAAAAGTAGAAATGGATTAAATAATGATACACTTAGTTCTTAATGCTATAATTTACTCCAAAGATTATTTGAAAATAAGGCACATAAATTGTTACGGTATGTAAGACTTGAAGTTTTGAAGTTAATGAAATGTACGCTTTGGATAGAGAAGAGTAATTTTTGATTTTTATTAAAAATGCTAAACTTAATTCTTTTTAAATACAAGTTTATTATTTTTATTTAGGTTTAAAATCAATTATACAATTATGTAAAATCATTGATTAAGAATGATTAAGAAAGATGAATAAGAAAGATGAAAGAAAGATGAATAAGAAAGATGGATAATTACAACTGTTTTCTTCTTTTTTTCCTTTGATATTTTGAAAGTGTTAGTAAAACAAAATAAAATACACAATAATTATCAGTATATGGATAGAATTTTATTTCATTTTACTAACACCTTTAAAATATCATACGAAAAAAATTAAAAAAACAGTTGTATGAAATTATTCATCTTTGTAGTATTCTTAATCAATGGTAAAATGTAACTGAAATGTGATCCTGTAATATTTTTCCAATTTTATACAAGCATAACAAGGGATTTTGTGAATTTCTTAGCTTTAATAAAAGTAGAAAGAAAAAAAATTAAGATTTTTATCTAAAATTGACCAGATTATTTTTACAAAAAATCTTGATTTCAAGACATTTGTGGTGAATTTTCTTTTTTTTACCTGGCATCACTGCGGGAATCAATATTGCTCAAATATTTTACGGAGTTGGCTATTAATTACAAAAATATTAGCAGCTAAATTTAAAAAATGTTTCCGTAAGCCAAAACTAATTTCCGTTAAAATAAATGTTTTACGGAATATATTGTTACAATAAAACCTCGATTCCTTTAATATTTTATTAACAACAATCCTCTTCCGTAAATTAACTAAAAGTACGAAATATTTCTGTAAAAATAACGGAATTTTCTACTAGCTTCAAGAAATTAAAAAATATCTTGTCATTTGTGATTTAAGCTCATGGCGAAAACATCTTTAAATAAAGAAAATAAAAAAAATAAAAAAATTAAAATAAAAAATCTTAAAGTAAAGTGCAGTTCAATAATTTTTAAAAAGTTCTTAATAGCTTCAGGGATAACATCTGAAAATATTTTAAAAAGGTTTGAAGGTAAGTCTTTCCCAATCTAAAAAAAAAATAAAAAAAATAAATTAATTTACTTTCTTTGCAGAAAACAACTGGACTTTGAAGAAATTTGTTAATACCGAAGCGGAAGGTTTTGATTCCTACTTTGGTGATAATCAATTAGGCGAAAAAATTAGATTAAAATTTGTTTGGAGAGTTTTACGTTACAGAAATCAGGTATAAGAACATGTCTTTTATAAAAAAAAGTTGGTGAAAACTTTCTTTGTGTATTTCAGTCACATCAACGAAAATTAAATGTCGTTATGAAAAATCTTAGGATCTAAGTACATAATACATTGTAATATATTATTTTAACACTTACGTAAATAATAGTTACTGCTTTATTAATAATGACGAATTGCTTTAAATGCTTCCAGAAATTTCTGAACGTTGAAAATTATTTTCCTCATTTAAAAAGTGTGCACTCGTGCACTTACAACGATAGTTTCTCTTGCTTAAAATGTCAGCAAGCATTTCAAGGCGGTTGTTCCTTTTGAAGGCATACCAGAAAGTGCCATAATATTAGTTCAAATGATAATACTTTGCCACAGATTAGTTCCTTAACTTCAATTTCCCCACAAAATAAACGTAAATTAGGAATTATTGATGTTGGTACTAATAAACTAAAAGTTAGAGCAAAGTCTAATTTGAGCCAAACAGATCAAAACAAAGCCGAAGATAAGAAATTTTCATTAACTGACGCTTCAGAAGAGTTACTAATTTCAGTTATTAATTTTGGTTTAAGTTTACATAATAAAAATAATTTTTGTCGAAAGGACATAACAAATATTCAAAACATAATCACCAATCAAATAACTTCAAAAATTTGTGAAATATTCAGTAGATTTATTGATCCGTTGTTAAATAACGAACAAAAACTGTATTTTGCGCAGATTGTGAATATGTGCTGTGATCCGTTTAAATCAGTAAACTCGGATTATAAGTTTTTTTCTGTTTTAAAAAAAATGAATTTAATAAGTGACGTACAACAGTTTTGCCTTAATACTGAAATCACTGAAACCCACATTCGGGGTCGATCAGCATTAGGTACTTCTTGCAATAAAGGTTACGTAATGCCACTCGATTTCCAATTTAGAAAAATTTTTGAACAAAAGGACTTGCTTAAAAAAACTTTAAAATCCATCGAAAGCTTGGAATCTACTCATGATACAAATATCACAAATTTCGTCCAAGGTAAACTTTATAGTGAAAAGAAAAAAAAGTTCCCTAGAACGGATAATCTCATACCTTACTTTTTATATGTGGATGATGTTCAAGTAAATAATCCATTGGGTTCTCATTGTCAGTCAATATGTACCTTCTATTATTCTTTTCCTAATTTTCAAAGTCCATTATCTGTTAAAAATATATTTTTGGGTGCTTTAGTCTTATCAAAAGATATGAATAAATTTGGAAATGACAAAAGTTTGCAAGAACTAGTTAACAAAATCATTGACCTTGAGGAAAATGGAATTGTATTCGAGGACGGATGTAACAAAATTAGGGTCAAATTAGTATTAGGTTTGATTCTAGGTGACAATCTTGGTTTAAATAGTATCTTAGATTTCAAAAAGTCTTTTTCTGCGACTTACTTTTGTAGATTTTGCACAACACCTAAGACATCGACACATGTTCAATGTGTAGAAGATAAAAACACATTGAGAACAAAAGAAACATATGACAATCAAATGCACAATTCTGAAAATATTAATTACGGTGTAAATCAAGATTCGATTTTAAATAAAATTAATTCTTTTCATGTCACTGCTAATTTTTCAGTAGATATTATGCATGATATTTTCGAAGGCATATGCCATTATGAAATGTGTCATATAATATTACATTGTATAAGTAAAGAGTATTTCACTTTAGAGACACTGAACAGACGAAAACAACACTTTAGTTATGGGGACACCGAAATAGGAAATATTTCACCGCTTATTACTATTGAACGATTAAAAATGAAGTCTCTAAAAATGTCAGCTAGAGAAATGTGGTGCTTTGTCCATCTGTTTTGTTTCATGGTAGGTGATCTTGTTCCCCATGATGATGCTGTTTGGCAATTCTTTTGCTCGCTACTAAAATTAATTGATCTGCTGCTACTTCCGAAGTTTTGCTCAGAAATCATAACATATTTGAGAAAAACTATAGAGAGTCATCTTTCTCAATATGTCAATCTTTTTCAAGATACCCTAAAACCAAAGTTTCATAATCTGTTACATTACCCTGCAATTATTGAGCAATCTGGTCCACCGAGATTTTATTCGACTTTCAGGTTTGAGTCAAAGCACCAAGATGTAAAAGGATACGCCTGCAACACTAATTCCAGAAAAAATATAGTTTTGTCGATAGCAAAAAAATTTCAATTAAAATTTGCCTATCAAATTGCCGCAAACGATTACAATAAATTAATTATTACGTATAAATCTAATGAACTTAAAAGCTCTCTCAATTTAACATTTGTTTCAGAGCATTTAGGAATAAGCATGAATCCAATATATTATTTTAAAGAAATATCGCATAAGGGTACAATTTATCAGGCAGGGCATTTATTTATTTAACTTGCTATAGAGTTGAGCTTTTTTTATATGAAATTATAGAAATTATATTAACATTTGTAGAAAATGAAGAAAAAGTTTATATCTTATGTATCAAAAAATTTAAGTGTGTATATGATTCACACTTCGAAGCACACATTTTAAGTGAGTCTGACTCACAGAAAGAACTAATTCCAATAGAAAATTTTGTGAGTTCACCAATTCATGTATACTCAATTCAAAATGGTACTAAAGCAATTCGTCAAAAAAAATATTTTTAATAGAAATTTTGTTACAATAAATATATTTAATAGAGTTTAAGATTATATTAAAAATTAGTATTAAAAATTAGTATTAAGAATTACCATCAGACATCAAACATCACCATAAAAAATGAACGATACGCAATCAAACACCTCGATGGCTCTAACAGAAAAAATTATGCAATTCGTTGCTGACAATGATCAAGATCAAAATTTATTGCTAAACGAAGGAGACATTTTATTAAATAGTTCCGATTTTGCTTTGCTTAATATTCTCCAGGAGATAGATGCAGAAAATTATGTTTATATATATAATCGTTGCAAAGGTATTTTTTTTTATTTCGGAACCAAATATGATATTAAATTGTATGTATTTAATATTTTTTTCAGAATGTAAAGTTAATTCAAATGATTTAAAAGTAATTGAAAGACCAGAAATTGCCGTATTGATACCCGAAACACATCTTGGATGTCGTATTCAATTTATTAGAGGCTTGCAGAAATGGAGAAAAATAAATGTAAATTTAATATATCAGAATAACAATTTAAACTAATTTTCTTTTATATAGAATATCAATTTAGAGAATCCTGAACAATTAAATAGTGAGATGAACCCACTGTCTGCTCCTAAGGGTGGATCCAGCAGAAATTTTTGTTACGTTAGTTTAATTAAAATTATTTTATTTATTTAACTCAAAAGTGCAGAATATTTTCTTGTGTTCATTTTTTATTTCAGATAATATCAGAAATAATTAAAAATGATTATGAAGATATCCATAAGAATTATTTAAAAGCTGGCACCTTAAGGGAAATAGACAGAAGAAAATTGTCAAGCAGCTTAATCGGTTATTTCAAGAGAAATGAAATATCGTTAAACTCAGAAATTCTCGAAAGTCTAGCCAAGCAAATTGCTGATGTATTTTCAGAAGAACAGGTATTCTTATAAAACCATAAAGTAGCACTAACACAATGAAATTATTTAATGTTTTCTAGGTAGCGTGGTATGAAAAAAATGGTAAAGGAAGAGGGCGATTTTAAATTATATAACGATCGTAGTAAACAAAAAGAACAAATCAAGCCGTTAGAATCTTCTGAATATTCTGTGGAACCAGAATGCGCAGGTATAAATTTCTGAATATTTGTATACATATTCCATTATTTTTGATGAATTTAACATACATATCTTTTTGAATAGAATTAAATGGCGTAGAGGATCAAGCTTGGCTAAAGTTTAATAAGGAGCCAATGAATGAAATATTATCACGATGGAAAGGCACAGTTAGATACCGAAAATCATATTTTGCGGATCACATGAATGATAAATCAATTTCAGTAATTTTATCGGAATGGCCTAGCTATTATTTGCCTGATTCCAAATTATTAGTAAGTAATATGAATAAATAAGTTTAATAAGCTTCATAACATTTAATAAGCTTCATAACATTTTTTTTTTCTTTTTCTAGATTGAAATAGATTTTGATCATATTTTTCCCGGAGCCAATTCCCAATTTTACAAAAATTGGGACATATTTAGCAAAAATATTGAAAGTATTCTTAAACAAGAAATTTCTCCGTTATCCGTGATCCATTCAATTTTTTTAAAAATCGGAAAAATAATCTGAATGAAGGTAATAAAATTTATATCATATATTTTTATTTTTATTTTAATTTTTCATATTTATTATTTTTGGGTGTAGATTCGAAAGCTGCATTGCTCTTCCATATTCTTCACGGAGTCATTAAGCCTACTCAAGTTCGAAAAGTGAATGGAAAACCTTTAAAATTCACTATTAAAGACTCACAAGAAGCTTTTTTACGGGTATTTGAAGAAGCAAACCAAATTGGAGAATTAGTATCTAACCAAAACAGCAGTATCCAGCCGTTTCTGATTGGTATTGGAGATTCAATATTTAACATTAGAGAGTTTTATGTATATTTTGATAATATAAAAATAAGAACATCTTCTTTTGTGAATGGCATTAATACTTTGTTTAAAATATTTCATATTTTTAATTTGAAATATCCAGAACCATCTATAAATATGTGGATTTTCATACAAATGTATTTTTTCGAAATTATTATTAAAACGGATAAAGTGAGTCCAAAAGCGTCCACAGTAGTATCCAAATTAAATAAAAAAAATTTAATAAACTGAATGAATATAAATAAATTGATTTATATTTAAAATTTAAATAGTTTTTTAAATTGTATGCATTTCAGATGCATTACTTTTATTTTCAACACCCTTATCCCATTGTTTTAACAAAAATTAATCCGTTATTTTAAGACTTTGTTTTTACTTGTTTACGGAACTTATTGCTATGAGTAACTTTTTTTTTTGTTATTTCAACAAAATGAAGCACATTAAATTTTCCGTCCGTCCCGTATAGTTTAAGAAATATATTCGTAATGTGAACAAACTTTTCCCGTAATTTTAACAAGAAACATAATGAATTATTAAGTACATTTAACATAACGATCCGTAAATCACAACAATTTTTAACCAAATTAATAACAAATAATTGTTATGATAAACTATTCACTAACGTACTTTTAACATTACTTTCCTTAAACTTTACAAAATCTTAGCACGAAAATTGCTGAATTTTAACGGACTTAGTGTTAAAATTAAGGACATAGAATTTTTGTTATGACATACTAGCAATTGTTGATATTACTAGAAGATCCGTTGGATGTCTTTTAAAGGAAAATAATGTTAAGATTACGTTAAAAATCCGTTAGCAATACGGGAATATTTTTTTGAGTGTAGTACCCTTTGTTCAAGTTTCTTTGATCAAAGTCACTTGGACCAAGTTACTTTGAACCAACTGTTTACTTTGAAGTTACTTTGATGAATAGAAAAAATTTGCTTCATCCAATTCCATGAACAGGACGTTTTCCCGATCAGTACACTTTCTTTTTCTTTAATTAATTAATTTTTTACTCATTTTTTTATTATTTCAAATTAAAATTTGAAATAATTAAGAAAAATTGTCAGAATAAATTTTTATTTTTTTTTACAAATACACTACTTTGATCAAAGTAAGTAGAGCAGTGTCCAACTCAACTTTGATGTGGCTACTTTGTCCAAGTTGACTTTGACACCCTGTTTACACGATCAAAAAGAGCGTCCAAGTAGAGTTGGACAAAGTGTACTTGGATCGTGAAAACCGGCCTTAAGTCCCAAAAGACATATTTATTTTTCTACTAATTATATGATATATAGGATGTTTGTTTAATTCTAAACATTTTTTAATTTCAAATAAAAATTAAAGTAATGCAATTTTAAAATATTTTTTATCAGACCTTGAAAAATCCATACAACCGAAATAGTGCAATATAAACATTTCTTAGACCTTGAAAAAACATATAAGTCAGTGTACTCACTGCACACGTAAAAAATGTAATAATAAATTTTATGTTAAAATAAGTATATCAAATTTCTATTGAATTTTAAAAATTGATTTAATTGCAATATTTTGTGACAAAAAATAGTATTTAAGCAATGAATTTAGAAAAATAAGTTTATGTTAAAATTGTCAATCCAAAAGACAAGTTTAAATTTTTCTTATTACAGGTGCAGCGAATTGAGGACCTACCCAAGGTATCCTCAATTCTTCTTTTAACTAAATTTCAGGTGCAGTGAATTGTGGACCTACAAAAGGTATCCACAATTCTCCAAAAGAAATCAAAAGAGGTTTCTTCATTTTGGTGACCCCGACGTGATCAATCACAGCTAAAGCCTATTCCAGGCAGAAAACCGAGATCCAAGAGCACAGGCAAATTCCCTCAGACGTCCAATACAACACAATGGCTGACTGGCTTAAACAAGTGGACCTTCAAGTCAAGGCAACAAAACAAATTGAAAAGGCATTTGATAATTACAAAAAGGATTCAAAGGAACGTAAAGAACGGATCTCTTATTTTGATAGCAGATTAACAACTTTAGAGGCTCTTTGGGAAGAAATCCAAGACAGACATGAAGAGATTATGGAAAACATCAATGATATGGAACATGACTACATCAAGAGCAAATACTTTGATCAAATTAAAAAATTAAAAGAAAAATATCATGAAAAGTTAACTGAAGGTCTCCGAGCATTACAAGAGGCGAAGAATAACCAAGAGAGCCAGAATACGAACGAACTGAAAAGAGTTATCCGACTTCAGCAAATTTCTATAGTTCAAGTGGAGCAATTAATTAGACGAATAACAAATCAATTGACAGAGGAACAACAACAATTATTTTTCAAAACCTCATATGAAATCGTAACAGAAAAATTCAATGACATATCGTCACGAGATCAGTACATTTGGACTTTGACAGTTAACGACGAACCGGAAAACTATACTCCTGAAATTCTTGGCAATCTGCAAGAAAAGGTACAAGCTCTTTTAATCCAACTCAAATTAAAAATTGATATCCATGAAGATGCAAACGAAGAAGCAACTAATATAAGAGGAAATGGTGGAAGTTTCAAGCTTCCAAAAATAACATTACCAAAATTCGATGGAACTTACAGTAACTGGCCAGAGTTTCGTGATCTATTTTGTCAAATGATTGATAACTCCCAACTAGGAAAGGCACAAAAAATGTGGTATCTTAAAGAGGCACTAACAGGGGCGGCTAGTCAGATAATTTGTCACACGCCAGTCTCAGAGCTAAATTATGATGCAGCATGGCAAGCAATTCAAAACAGGTTCAACAATAGAAGGTTGATAACGTCAGCTTTGCTAGAAAAATTAATTTCTCAACCTAGCGTTATACCAAGCAATGCTTCAGCATTAAAGAGATTACACGACCTTACTCAAGAGTGCATGTTAGGATTAAATTCTATAAACATAGACACAAAACAATGGGACCCTATCGTTGTACATTTACTAATAAAAAAATTGGATAGGGCTTCTCACGACCTTTTCGAACAAACACTGAAGGAACCGAAAGAGTTACCATCTCTTAATATTTTACTTTTATTTATAGAACAACGATTCCAAGCCTTGGAAGCACTTGGGGATGACAAAGACAACAATCGAAAAAGAGGAAGTTTTTTAACTGCAATAGGAAAGCCATGTCCCATTTGCAAGGAAGACCATGTAGTTTACAATTGTGCGAAATATATCAATTCGGACACTAAACAAAGGTGGCAACTAGTAAAAGATCACCGACTATGCGTTAATTGCTTAAAAGAGGGACACATAAGCAAAAATTGTAGAGCAAAAAGCTGTAACAAATGCCAAAAGAGACACAACACCAGCCTACACTACAAAGATAACTCATCTAATGACAAGGAAAGCAAAATAGTTACAACAAATAAAATTGACACCACTGATGACTTATCTTCAAAAATTTCGAATACTATCGATCCAATCCAAAACAGTGAAGACAATAATACAACACTAGCTGCAAGAGCAAACCACGAAAAATCATACATCTTTCTTGCCACAGCATTAGTTCAAGTTAAATCAAGTCACGGTGAACTTGTCCAGTGTAGAGCCCTTCTAGACAGTGGATCACAATTAAATATAGTGACGGAAGGATTAGTAAAAAAATTGGGGTTCAAAACAACAGCAGCAGATCTAAATGTGTTAGGTGTAGGAAACAGCAAGCAAACATCCAACAAACGTGTGTACATTCAGGTTAATTCAAGAAACTCCGAATTTACCATGGAAATTGAAGCATTTGTGTTACCAAAAATTACGAACCAGCAGCCGCATGAACACATTAATAATGAAAGATGGCCCATTCCACAAAATATCAAACTGGCTGATTCCAACTACAATATACCACAACAAGTTGATATGCTTATTGGAGCAGAGTATTATAGTCAACTAATGACGGTTGGTCAGATAAATCTAGGTAATGATCTACCAGTTCTTCAAAACACTCGACTAGGTTGGATTGTATTAGGCAAAGTAGTAATGAACACCAACAGAAATACAACTTTATTATGTACAACGATTGAAGAAAAATTAGAAAAATTTTGGAACATTGAAGAAACTCCAAGCACAAAAAAGGTATTATCAGAAGCCGAAAAAGAATGTGAGGAGCATTTTGAAAAACATACTAAAAGAGATCATTCTGGTCGATTTATAGTTAGAATTCCATTTGTAGCCCAAACTAAGCTAGGACAATCCAAGGCCATAGCCATCAAAAGATTCGAAGTTATTGAACGACGTCTGCAAAAAGATCCTGAACTCATGGAACAATATAGTAAGTTTATGAATGACTACATCAAATTAGGACATATGGAACAAATTCACGGGAAAGATATATCTAAAGACCATTATTTCTTACCGCATCATTGCGTGCTTAAACCGGACAGCTCAACAACAAAACTCAGAGTTGTGTTCGATGGATCAGCTAAAACGAGTAACAATTTATCGCTAAATGACATTCAACACACAGGACCTAAAATTCAAGATGATATTTTTAATATTTTGCTACGCTTTCGCTTACATCAATTTGCATTTTCAGCAGACATCTCAAAAATGTACCGGCAAATAGAAGTTCATCCAGAAGATCAACAACAACAACTAATTGTATGGAGAGAAAGACCTTCTGAACCTTTGCGATATTATAAATTAAAAACAGTAACCTACGGGACAAGATCAGCTCCTTATTTGGCAGTAAGATGTCTAAAAAAACTGGCAGATGAAGGAGATGACAAGTATCCATTAGCATCAAGAGCCATAAAAAATTTTTATATTGACGACGTTATGACAGGTGCCAGTAGTTTAAAGGAAGCTCTTGTTTTACAAAAGCAATTAATAAAATTATTAAAAACAGCAGGGATGACAATGCACAAGTGGTGTGCAAACACACCAGAGCTACTTGATTCTATACCTGTCTCTCAAAGAGAATATGAATTTAAAATTGAGGAATCAAACAACACAGTCAGTACACTTGGACTTATTTGGGAACCAAAAAACGATGAATTCTACATCAAAACAAATTATTGTCCACATAAAAAGATCACTAAACGAAGTATTCTTGCAGAAACGGCTGGTATTTTTGATCCACTTGGGCTAGTAAGTCCGGTAGTTATTATCCCTAAGATATTACTCCAAGAATTATGGGAATCAAAATTGGACTGGGACGCAGCTATAGATCAGGTTATGCACCAGAAATGGCAAATGTTTAGAGAACAATTTGGACTATTACAAAACATTCCAATTCCCAGATACGTTTTACAAAAACATTGTAAAAATATTCAACTACATGGATTTGCTGATGCCAGTGAGAAGGCCTATGGCGCATGTATTTATGTAAGAAGTTCTGCTGAACAGAATTTTGTTCAACTATTATGTTCCAAATCAAGAGTTTCACCGATGAAAAAACTATCTATAGCTAGACTAGAACTATGTGCTGCTTTGTTATTAGCTAAACTTTCAAAAGCGGTAATATCCTTACTGAAAACGAGTAATATCACGATCGAATCAACCACACTATGGACCGATTCAATGACTACATTAGCGTGGATAAATTTTACATCATACAAACACTTTATAGAAAATAGGGTCTCGTCAATTCTAGAGTTAACAACAAAAGAACAATGGAGATACATCAATACTAAAGAAAATCCCGCTGATCTCATTTCTCGAGGTTTATATCCCAATCAGCTCATTAACAACAATTTATGGTTCACAGGGCCCGAGTTTCTAAGATTAAATGAAGGAAGCTGGCCTGCACGAAGACCAATTGAAGAATCGATAGAAGAAAAACGGATAAAAAAATCAATTTTAACAACAAGTCGAGTTAAAGATTCTCACTTCATAATGGAAATCGATCACCACAACTCATTCCGTAGACTTAGAAATGTAGTAGCTTATGTGTTGCGATTCATACAAATGGCAAGGAAAAAATTAAATAAGATTACGACTACTCTCTCACCACAAGAATTAGAAGAATCAACAAACGAAATAATGAAATTGATGCAAAAAGAGAATTTTAGTGAAGAAATAGATGATGTAACGCACAACAAACAAGTTAAAATAAAGAGTACGTTAGCAACATTCACACCATTCATCGATGATCAAGGGCTGTTAAGAGTAGGAGGTAGACTTGAAAAATCGAACATACCTTATAATGCAAAACACCCTATAATACTTCCACATACCCATGTATTTACGAAGCTATTATTGGAGCAAAAACATAAAGAACATCTTCATGCCGGACCACAAGCCTTGCTGGCAATAATCAGGCAAAAATATTGGCCAATTCATGGAAAACAAATCGCACAATCCGTAGTTCATAATTGTATACAATGCAGAAGACTCAGACCTTTGACAGTAACACAAGTAATGGGTGATCTGCAGCGAGAAAGAGTAGAACCGTCACGGCCGTTTTCCAACGTAGGTATTGATTTTTGTGGACCAATAACCATTCACTACAGTCTGCGGGGTAAAAGACCAACCAAGGCTTACATTGCCATTTTCATTTGCTTCGCCACCAAAGCAGTACATCTAGAGTTAGTATCAGACCTTACAACAGCCTGTTTTATTGGAACTTTAAAACGATTTTGCGCCCGGAGAGGTATACCAAATAATATTTTTTGTGATAATACAACTAATTTTGCTGGGGCACATGCTGAACTAGATGCGTTAAAAAATTTTGTGTTGCAAAACAACGAAAGCATTTGTCAAGAAGTCAGTTACATAGGAATAAACTGGCACCATATTCCCCCAAGATCACCTCATTTTGGAGGTCTTTGGGAAGCTGCTGTGAAATCAGCAAAGATACACATACGACATGCAATATTAAGTGCTACCCTGACGTACGAAGAAATGAACACTGTAATTGTACAGATTGAAGCCATACTGAATTCGCGGCCACTAACTCCAGTTTCATCAAATCCAAATGACCTCCAAGCCTTAACTCCAGGCCATTTTTTGATCGGCGAGCCCCTTAGCACAATACCAGACGTCTATGCACAACATCAGAATACATCTTTACAACAACGATGGAATAGAATAAAATCAATACAGCAAGAATTTTGGCGGAGGTGGTCCAGAGAATATTTGCAAGAACTACAGTTAAAACAAAAATGGACCAGAGATAGGCCAAACTTAGAAAAAGGGATGATGGTGATATTGAAAGATGACAACGTACCTCCGTTACAATGGAAACTTGGTCGGATCATTAACACTATTGAAGGGAGCGATAAAAAGGTAAGGGTAGTTATAGTTAAAACTTCAACAGGAGAATTCAAAAGAGCTGTACACCAAGTTTGCCCTTTACCAGTGGAGTATGAAAAAGAACAAACATCTGGCAACTTGTTAACCACTCCAGCCACTAAAATTAGCACACATCAACACCAATCAGTGAAACGCAAAAGAATAGCTCCAATTAATCGAAGATGGGTTGAAGATGAAGATGATGATGTCAATTCAAGTAACAGTTTACCGGACAAAATATCGCATTCAAAGAAGCCATGCAGAATATCTGCTTTAACATATTTACTTAGTTTATTCTTATTACTAGGACAAATTTTTGCAAACACCGACCCAATAAGTATTGATTTTTTTAAGAACAGCCCAGGAATATACTTCGAGAACATAGGCAATATTAATTTTATTACAAACGAGTGGAGACTCATGGTATATTATGACATGAATCTTTATTGGAGGGAAATAAAAGGTATCAGGAGTAACATTGAACATTTAGCTAAATTGGGTGAAAACCACTCCAACTGTCAAACAATAGCAAATGAATTACAGCACCAATTACGAATTATCGACCAAAATAATGAGATTTTGGAAGCTAATAATAGACAAAGATATAAAAGGGGTTTAGTGAATGGTGTAGGTAGAGGATTAAATTACATGTTTGGAGTGCTAGATGACAACTATGCCACCGAAATGACAAACACAATAGATGAATTAAAAAACAACGAAAAATCAATTAATTTATTATTAGCAAATCAAACATCAATCCTAGAATCAACAGTTAACATTTTAAAGAAATCAAGTGAGCACGTAAACGACCAATTTCTAAAAATACAGGAGTACATTGGAAACATCACCTCACATCTAGATAACATATCAACGTACTTAAAAAATGAAGAATTCGAAAAACTTTTTTTACAAGCAGCTACACACACATATATGATAATAAACAGTTATCGAGAAATTCAAACTGCTTTAATTGACACTGTTACAGACGCTTATCATGGAAAAATCAGTTATTTATTACTTACGCCTCATCAACTAAAATCAGAAATTATCAAAATTAGAAATTTCCTGCCTTCAACATTAAGGCTACCAAATAATTTTAGAGACAATACTATTTTACATGTATACTCCTTATTAAGTGTAAAAACACGAATCACCAGAAAATACACACTATTTGATATAAAAATTCCATTAATATCACTTGAAGACTTCGAATTGTTTAAGGTCTCAAGTGTACCTACATTAATTAACCAAACATTTGCATCCATTGTGTCAACTACAGAATATTTTATAGCCAATCTTCACAGAGACTTATTTTCAACTATGCAACGTCATGACGTCATCAACTGTAAAGTATTTGAAACTAATCACTTTCTATGTAATCAGAATCGACCCATTTTTAATAAAAACATGAACATCAGCCAATGTGAAGTAGGTCTATTTCAACATCACGTAACTCCTATTAGTTGCGTCATAAGCTATTCTCATGTATACAAATTTTGGCTTCAATTAGAAACTCCCAACTACTGGCTCTTTTCCATGGACAAAAAAACAATCATTAATATAGTATGCACCTCAAGAACATATCAGCGGGAAATCGAAGGGACCGGAATTCTGAAGTTTAACGATAATTGTATGATAAAACAGGAAGCTATACAGATCAGTTCACATAATTTATTTTCTTCAGAACTACGCACAACATTTACCCCAACTACAAATATCATAAACATTACCACTAATTATATTAACTCAATCAACCAATTTGAACCGCATGACGTCATCAACTGGACATCATCAATGAAAGAAATAAATTTATTACAAACAAAAATTAGAGATATTGCAACTAACCACCTTCAACAAATGAATAACAAAAAAGACGTACATCAATTTTCCGTTAGCTATTTAGGGCTTATAATAGGTTTATTATGTACTGGAGCTATAATATATAAATTGTACTGCAAAAGAAACCATAGAAAAATTAAAATACCACAAGTAAACTATATAAGTCCTCCAAAGCCACGAAGACAAAGTCAATTCACAGCCAAGCAACCAGTCAAAAAGGAAATAGTTACGAAATTTGAAGACAAGATCACTCTTTCACCTGATGATTTTCATATTCACCATGTATAGCTGTAGAAGGGGCAATATGTTTAATTCTAAACATTTTTTAATTTCAAATAAAAATTAAAGTAATGCAATTTTAAAATATTTTTTATCAGACCTTGAAAAATCCATACAACCGAAATAGTGCAATATAAACATTTCTTAGACCTTGAAAAAACATATAAGTCAGTGTACTCACTGCACACGTAAAAAATGTAATAATAAATTTTATGTTAAAATAAGTATATCAAATTTCTATTGAATTTTAAAAATTGATTTAATTGCAATATTTTGTGACAAAAAATAGTATTTAAGCAATGAATTTAGAAAAATAAATTTATGTTAAAATTGTCAATCCAAAAGACAAGTTTAAATTTTTCTTATTACAGGTGCAGCGAATTGAGGACCTACCCAAGGTATCCTCAATTCTTCTTTTAACTAAATTTCAGGTGCAGTGAATTGTGGACCTACAAAAGGTATCCACAATTCTCCAAAAGAAATCAAAAGAGGTTGTTAAATAAACATCATATATCTGTGGCTAGGAATAAAAACTGTTAATCTAGAATTTATATAAAAGACTTACTTTTGACTATGTTCTTATGAACTTGAAATATTTCAAAATTAAGTCCTGTGTGCAGCTATTACCTTCATTCTTTTTTACTAACTGAAAAATAGTTCTGTCTTTAGCTATTAATATATATAACACAACTTTTTTTTTACTCACTTATTCATAACGTACATATTGTAAAGTTGTTGTTCTTTTTATCAAAAATATTTTCTGTTACATATTACTGAAAAAAATTCACCTTTTAACTGAAAATATTTGATAGTATAAGATGATACCAATATGAATGATATAAAAAATTTATAGATGTTTTTTTTCTCCTAAAGGCATATTCTGGTTGTGGAAAATTTGTTTAAAATTCATTATATATTGTCTTTTGTGCATGTTAAGTATCTATAAGTTCGATAGTATGGTCAACAAGAAACACAAATTTGAAGTTATTTGTGTATGACCTCAGAAAAGAAGAAAAATTCTTTGGTCAATGATTCTCTTATATCGATTGAGTTTTTCCAATCGAATCAATTTAATGAACAACATCTAAAGCTTCCAATTTATTTAATGAAATCCAAATAAGCAAAATCAGCTTATTGGTCTCGAATGCTTTTTAAAATATTTTGAATAGCAAGTCTTTGCAAGAATAAATTTTTATTTTCTACTTTGTAGGGCTCCTCAATGAAAAGCATCTTCAACTGTATGTTTACAATTATGTAATAGATTAAAGATAGAACAATTTACATATTTTTATCTGTTTCTTTTGTGCGATAGATAGTTGTCAAAAAAGTCAAATATATTACGGGACTTTCTAGAGATCTTTCGTTTCCATATAATTCTATCAAAAATTTAAAATCACACAATATACAACTTAAAATTTGTCTATTAGCAAACAACTATAGCTATGAAAATAGCTTTGGTCTTATTTTTTTTTTTTTTGTAATACGAGTAGATTTTTTATTTTCCATTAAATAAATATGGAAATAAGGAAAATTTATGATGTTTTATGAATTTTATCTATGGAGCATATTTTCCAAGAAAAAAAAAAGATTTTTTTTTAATAAAAATAAATTTATGTACACTCTAGAAAGTTTTTGATGTAAAATTACCACGATTATCGATGGTAATAAATTGCCATCGATAATCGTGGTAAATTTACTCAGCATGTGTAACACAAAATATTTACACATTTTGGTGTAACGTAAAATTACTCTAGAAAAGAATAATTTTACATCAAAGTTTACGCGAAAATAACGCAAAATTACTTCCAATAGAGAAAATTTTAACATAAAGTCGTAATATTAAACAAAAAATTACGCCAAAAGGTTGTAATTTAAATTTACACCAAAAAGGCGTAAAAAATTTTTAAATTTTAATACCGTGGCTGAGTGGTAGCGTTGGCGGATTACAATGCTAAGAACGCAGGTTCGAATCCCGAAGACGGCATAAGAAATATTAAATAAAAAATTTTTTGGATTTCTTTTTTTGAATTTTTTTATTATTATTTTTTTTTTTTGAATTTTTAGTTTTTTTGAATTTTTATTTTTTTTGAATTTTTATTTTTTTTGAATTTTTATTTTTTTTGAATTTTTATTTTTTTTTTGAATTCTTTATATTATTATTTTCTTTTCTAATTTCTTCTTCTAATTTCTTCTTATTGAATTTTTCTTATGCCGTCTTCGGGATTCGAACCTGCGTCCTTAGCATTGCAATCAGCCAACACTACCACTCAACCACGGTATTCAAATTTAAAAACCATATAAAATAGAAAATATAAATTTGGTATACACAATTTCTGTGTGGTGTGTTGGCTATTTCTAATATGCTTACAACTTACAACTCTGATGTACTTTTTTAAATCCCAGAGTTTAAATTTACACCTGCAGTGTACACATTAATCTACAGAGTTTAAGTTTACACTGGAGAGTCTACACATTAAACCATAGAATGTAAGTTTACAGCATAGAGTACAACAGTATTAAACCACACAGTTTAAGTTTACACTAGAGAGTTTTCATTATTGAACCACAGGTGTAAATTTAAACTAAGAGTGTACAATGTTAAGCGTATGCTTACAAAACGGCGTGTATATTTTTAAACCTTATAATGTAAATTTATATCAGAGCACATATTATTAAGCCACAGGATGTAAGTTAACAACAGGGAGTTCAGATAATTAAACCAAGGAGTGTAATATTATACCAAGGAGCTTATATTTTTAAGTCAAAAATTTTAAGTTTAAACCAAGCAGTGCATATTTTTAAGCCAACAAGGGTAAATTTATACAAAAAGAGTAAATTAAACAACGACGAATAAATTTACCCTTATTTTTAATGTAAAAAATACACAACTTGTACAATTTTACTATTTTTTGTGATATTTATTTTTTTTACGCCGTTATCAGTTGAATCTTAAATAACGAGGGTAATATTACATCAAAAATTACCGTTATAATCAACGTAAAATTACGACCAAAACTATCGATTTTCTAGAGTGTATAATAATATTCTTTTATTATTAACTTTATAGGGGTTAACATGGCTTACATCGAAAATAGTTATTCAAATTCAAATAATGGCGGTAGTGTTAATTCGCAAGATTCTTTATGGCAAGTTAATGGTGCAACTAGTTGATCATGTCCAGTGCCCAAAGAAACCAACCAAATGTAATAAAAAAACAGCCTTAAAACGTTTACGGAAAATATTTTTTTCAATGGTATCGGTTTTCTCCAAATCGATTAATGGGTTCATAAATTTAGAAGCTACATATACATCCATCGGAGATTACTTGGAACAAACCAAAAAAACCTTTCTTTGTTAATAGTACAGGTATAGATAGATGTAGGAGATACACATATGGATACATGTATAGAACACATAGATTATACACTATTAAAAATTCACCAATATCAACGCACCGTGCAATGGAGTGAATTCTTATCAAACCACATAGTAGTAGTATTATAGAATTAGAAGGAATAATGACTTTTAAAAACGAGTTCACATTTTTTTTAAATATTGTCGTTTTCCTTAATAAAATATATACTATGTCTTAAAGAATATCTTCTGACATGACTTATAGAAACAATTAATTCAATAAAAATGAAAATCTTTTGATTCCGCATAATCCTTTTTAGGAAATGTCTAAAATTAATAAGGTGCCAATTCCCGGACAGAAAATTCATTCATAATTTTTAAACTAACCATGATGTTCTTAATCTTTTATACCATCTTCGATAAATTAAGGAATTTTGATTTCGCCAAAAATATGTAGAAAAAATATTTTTTTACCATGGAAATTATTTTTCTTTTTAATCGTGTAAAATAATCGTGTAAAAAAAACAACATCTAGTACAGTCCAACCGAAGTTGTTTACTGGGCCAAAACAAGTACATAATAAAAAGTATACTGTGGCCGCATATATTTATTTATGTATTATAAAACATTACAAAATACATTATTTTTTACATATACTTTACTTAATGTGAAACTTGTTTTTTAATTTGCACACCGTAATTGGTTTTTTAAATTTTCATTAGTTAACGGGTCCACGGGTTGGACATAGCTGATCTAGTAGATATTTAATAAAGATTTTACATAAAATGCGATGATTTAGATAAAAATATATTTCTTCAAATACAAATAATATAATATTAAATTCAAAATTTTAGATAAAAAATATCATACATTACTTGGGGTTTATACTGGATGGTTTCGAAGATTAAAACTAAAATTATTTTTCAATGTGTTCGTAAAATTTGTGTAAAAGAAAATAATTTTCGTTTTAATCTGTGGTGGCATGTTAAGTTGTCACTCGAACAGCGAAGATGTATCGAACATCGAAGCGAGTGGATTTTTTGGCAACTTGTTAAGATTTTCTCGCTTCTTTTTCTAAAAAAAAAAAGAAGCGAAAAGTAAATAATAATAAATAATACAATATAAGAAGTCTTTGAATAGAACGGACGTGTTTTTTTCAAGTGGTCAAAATATATAATTTTTAAATTTTTTTAGTTAAAAAAAAAAAAAAAAAAAAAAAGAATAATAAATAAATTTTTTGAATTTGGTTATTGAAATGATAACAGTGAAAATATACAAGCATTAAACATTATTTAAACATTCAAAATGCATTCTTGTACAAAGTGCAAGCAATCTTTGAGAAATGAAAACAATAAAGTGCAGTGTAGTGGTTTTTGTATGCGATGGTTTCATTCAAAAAAATGCATGAATTTAAGTGATTATGATTTACAATTAGTGAGAGACAATCTAAATGTAAAGTTTGTTTGTAATGAATGCTCAGACAATTTTCAGATGCTTAAAAAATTTTATACTGATTTACAAGAAAAATTAATTGAAAGAAATGATGAGATGAATAAATCTTATAATAATTTGCAAAAAGAAATTTCTAATGTAAATAATGAAATAAGTGAAACAAAAGAAAAAATAAATGAAGGTATAAAAATTAGCAATGAAATATTATCAATAGAAAAAAAAAGTGACTCAGTAAAAAATAAACAGATAATTGAGGGTCAACAAACTTACGCAGATAAAGTGAAATTAAATTTACCGGTAATAATAAAACCAAAAAATAATAATCAAGCTTGTGAAACAACCAAGCAAGAATTAAAAAATCAAATAGATGTATATAATTTACCGATAAATTTCAGTAAGGTACAAAATAGAAAAGATGGTGCTATTTCTATAGGTTGTAGTAGTAAAGAATCTGCTAAACAGATTGAAAAAGAAATTAAAAATAAAATGAAAGAAAACTATGAAGTGAAAGTGATAAACTCAATAAATCCAAAAATTTTAATAAGTGGAATTGAGGAAAATACAAATAAAGATCAAATAATTAGTGCTATAAAAAATCAAAATGATATTAATTGTGACTTGATAAATGTTCTAAAAATTTATCCATCACATAAAAATAAAAATATTTATAATGCAATTATAGAAACTGATAGTCAGTCATTTAAAAAAAAAATAAACTTGAAAAAAATAAGAATAGGTTGGAATATGTGCATAGTTTATGAAAAGAATAATGTATTAAGATGTTATAAATGCCTTGGTTTCAATCATACATCTAATAGGTGTTCAGAGGAAACAGACCGTTGTCATAAATGCGGTGAAACTGGTCATAACAAAATTAGTTGTTCAAAAACAATTGATGAAATTCAGTGCATAAACTGTTTAAAAGCAAAAAAATTTTTAAATTTGTCTGATGATCAATGTAATACGTTTCATTTACCACTAAGTATAGAGTGCCCAGTTTATCAAAGAAAAGAAAAACAACATAATGAAAGAATATCATATTAGCAATTAAATGAAATACAGTGTATTTACATTAACAGTCAAGGATTAATAAATAATTTCAATGAAATTGAATTAATATTAGATAATAAAAATAATATAGACTTTCTGTGTGCTTCGGAAACACACTTAACTGAGTTAGATGAAGGCTCACTGATACAGATCGAAAATTATAGATTATTAAGAATAGATAGTAATTCGAGACATACGGGTGGAGTAGCATTCTACATAAAAAAGAATTGGAAAGTAAATAATATTAAAAGATATTCAGTTGATAGTACAGTTTGGTTCATAATGATAAAAGTATCATTAAATGATATATTTTTTCATTTAGCAGGATTATACTGATCACCAAAATCATTAAATATGAACTCAAATTTCTTGGATTGGTTTGACAATGTAAGTGATGAAATTGCATTGTACGACAATGTGATATTGATGGGCGACTTTAATATAAATTGGTTAAATAATAATAATATAAAAAGTAAAATGAACGAAATAATTTGTGATAATTCATTTAAACAAATAGTTAATGATTATACTAGAATTACAAATGAATCACAGACATTGATTGATTGGGTTATTACAAATATTTATGATAATATTAAAGCTGAAGTAGATAATAATAATAAGATCTCAGATCATGAAACATTAAAAATAATTATTAAATTAAATACATTTAAAACAGTACAAACAAAAAAAATTAAATATTGTAAATATAATACATTTAAGACAAAAAATGTATTGTAGTGATATTGCTACAACATATTATGTTAATTGTAATTTAAAAGCAAAAAAATTTAGTGAAAATTTACATAATATTATTGATGAATTTACTGTGGAGAAAACAATACAATATAAAAATGAGTGGTATAATAGTGAATTAAGAAGGCTAAAGGTGGAAAAAATAAGACAATATGAAAAATCTAAATTATTAAATATTAATAGTGAATGGCAGAAATATAAAAACATTAGAAATCTTTATAAAAATAAATTAAATAAAGCAAAAAACATGTTCACTAAAAATAAAATAGAAAAGTGTACAGATCAAAAATTAATGTGGAAAAATATTAAAAAATTAGTACTAAAAAAGGACATTAATGAAATTCAGGAAATAGTTTTTGATAATGAAAAATTTGATGATCCATTAGAAATTGCCAATAAATTTAATAGCTATTTTGTAAAAAGTATTAAAGACATAAATGAAGAAATAAATTCAGTGCAATTCATAAACTTAGTCAGACATAGTGATAAAATATTTAAATTTAAAAAAATTAATACTGAAATCTTAGAAAAAACTTTAAAAAATATGAATAAAAAAATGATCATTATATGGTGAATACTAAAATGATTTTAGAGTGTTTTGATATAATAGGACAAAATCTTTTGTCAATAATTAACACATCATTGGAGCATGGAGTTTTCCCGGATATATGGAAAGAATCGATTATTGTTCCAATTGAAAAAATCAAAAATACCAAGAATGCAAATGAATATAGGCCAATCAACACAATATCGATAGAATCAAAAATTATTGAAAAGGTAGTAAATGAACAATTGAGTGAATATATAGAATCAAACAATTTATTCTCACAGTATCAATCTGGGTTCAGAAAAAAACATAGTTGTGAATCATTATTAAATTTAATAGTTTTAAACTGGAAATCTGAAATAAATAATAAAAAAGTCATTGTTGCAGTATTTCTAGATCTCAAGCGGGCTTTTGAAACTATAGATAGAGTTATTTTATTAAAAAAATTGAAAAATTATGGTATACAAGAAACAGAATTAGATTGGTTCAAATCATATTTAAATGGTAGAAAACAGAGAACTAAGGTTAATGGATTGGTTTCAGATGCGATAGAAGTTGTCCTAGGTGTACCGCAGGGTTCAATTCTGGGAGTACTATTGTTTCTGCTATATATCAATGACATGGAATTGGCTATTACTTTTTCGAAATTGGTTTTGTTTGCAGATGATGCATTGTTATATGTTACTGGTGATTCAGTGGAAGAATGTGTGACGAAAATAAATGATGATCTTCAAAAGTTGGATGAATGGTTTGAAATGAATAAATTAAAATTAAATATACAAAAAACTAAATGTATGTTTATTAACAGTGACTCAAATATGCAGATAAAAATAAATAATGAGGTAATTGGAAAAGTTGAGGAAATTAAATATTTGGGAATAATTATAGATAAAAAATTAAATTTTAAAAATCATATTAATTATGTCTGTAAAAAAATTGCTAAAAAAATTTATTTTCTGGGTAAAATCAGAAACAAATTATCATTTAAGTCAGCAATTAACATATATAACACCACAGTTAAACCTCATTTAGAATATTACTCATCTATATTGTTCATGGTGACAAGAGCGGAAAAGGGAAGAATGCAGAAACTGCAAAACAGAGCCATGAGAATAATTCTCAAAGTTAGCAGATATACATCCATCACTCATATGTTGTCAACGTTAAAGTGGTTGAATGTTAACCAGAGGATTATTATGAATGTTCTTGTTATTGTTTATAAGATGAAAAACCAGCTGTATCCAAGTTATTTATGTGATAAATTGGTTTTAGTAGAGGATGTGCAACAGTATAATCTGAGAAATGCTTCAGACATTAGATTGAACTTATATAGATGTGGAAGCGCACAGAATATGCTTATGTACAATGGAATCAAAATTTTTAATGGATTGCAATTAGAAATAAGAAATGAAAGAAACATTAACATTTTTAAAAAAAAAATTATTCATTACATAAAAATAATTTTAGTTAAATTTTATTGATGTAGATATTATATAGTTTGATGAAATCTAAGTTGAAAAAAAAAAAAAAAATTTGTAAATTAAATTATAGTTTAAATAAGCTAAATAAATGAAATAAATAAATAAATAAATAAATATAAATAATTTTTCATACCTAATTATTTTTATTTACATTTATTAAAATTATTTTTTTTAATTTTCATAAATAAAAATGTTTACCTACCTTTAGAATAATTTTTTTTTTATTAATATTAAAATAATTTTCTTTTAATTATTTTATTTTTAAATAATTAAAAAAAAAATATTTTTGTTTATTCAAAATTAATTTTTATAAATAATTTTGAATAAAAATAATTTCTTTTTTCATACATTTTTATTATTCGATTCCGTATCAGTTGAAAATTTTTTTGTGATACCGTAGCGAGAAAACGTAGAAGCGATTTTGTCATAACATACTGCCATTCGATCGAATATCGAATTTTTCGAAATCTTAACATCCCACCACTGGACTAAAAATCTTGGTTAAATATTTCATTAATTTCTGTCAAAAAAAAGTAAAAAAATAATAAAAAAATAAATAAAATAAAAAGTCAAAAAATGTACACAAAAAAAAATTGTTATTTGTATAGTAATTCGTTTCGTGAAATATAAAAATAAAAATTTCAAAAATTAAAAATTTTCAAAAATTAAAAATTTTCAAAAATTAATAATTAAAAATTTTTAAAAATCAAAAATTAAAATTTTCAAAAATTAAAAGTTAAAAAATGCCTTCAAAATTGACAAAGGAATCGACAATTAAGCTTATTCATTTGTACAGGGAAGAAGAATGTTTGTGGAACATTAAATCTTCCCTGTACAAACGAATTGATCTTAAAAATAATTCCTGGGAAAAAATTTCGCGGTCAATGGCCATGTCAATTGACGATATAAAAAAAAAATTAAACAATTTCGTGGGCAATATATAATTGAGCGGAAAAAACAAGCTCAAAATAAAAAATCGGGAAATGGGACCCTTATCATTCAACATTATTTTATTATGAAGATCTGCAGTTTTTACATGAACTTGCGTCAACGAGGGAATCTTCTCATAATGGAACAGAAATAATGATAAATGTAAGTATATAATAGATATATGTATTATAAATATTATTGTGTTAAGAAGATGTAATTAACTGAAAGATTTGATCGTACCCTATTTTAATCACAGTATTAATATCGAATTCTTACTAATTAGTTTTATAATTTTTATTGTTATCTTTTAAAATAAAAAAAAAAAATTTTATTATGTATTGTTGACACAAAACATAATGCACCTCTAAAAATGCTTAATAATATACGAAAATTTTGCATTATTATTAGAAACATTTTATTTTTTAAAAATTTTCAAATATTTTTAATTTAACAAAAAAAATTTTTCATTTTTTAAAACCCAATCTTTCTCCACTGTAAACTCAAATCCCCTGGACCAACGCAATAATTTTTAATGCTAGAGATAGAGTCGACGTAATTCACGCGCGTGTACGCACGTAAAAAATCAAATTGTATGAAAATGTATGAAACCGGCTATACGCAACGACGTAAAACGTAGCTTACGCGCGTAAAAGTTGAAATATTTTAACTTTCCCAGTATTTTACGCCGTACATTGTGGAAATCATTTGTTTATAATTGTGTTGTTTATTTTGTTGTAATTAGAAAAAAAAATTGTGTTTATTTTGTTGTATTTAGAAAAAAAAAAATTTTACAAACAAATAATTATTTAATAAAATAAAAAAGTTCATAAATATAATTATATTCAAAAATAAAAATTAAATAATTATTTATTGCAAATTTATTAAAATTTTTTGTTTTATTAAGTTATAAATAAATTAAAAAGCATTATAAAAATATTACAAACAGAATTTCGGGAATTAGGAATTTAATTTTATTTTTTTAAATTTTTATAAAAATTTGCTTTTTTATTAAAAATTATAAAATTGTTATTATTATTGTATTTTATTTAATTTATAACTTTATTTTTATTAATTCTTTAACAAGAAGATCAAATTAAAATTAATCAAAAGAAATTAAAATTGAATTAAATTTTTTTTTGAATTTATTTTTCTTTTATTTTATTGTTGACATTTTTCTCTTTTGTTTTTCGCATGTGAACGGCGTTGAGCATAACAGGTAAAAAAAACAGGTTTTTTTTATTTTTTTTACGCGCGCATACGCGCGTGAATTACGTCGACTCTATCTCTAGCATAATTTGTTCTTGAATTGTACTTCCTCTTCTAAATGTGTCGCCCGTAAATTGTGTACCTATTGCTGACATTGTTTCGGGAAGTTCGTCCGGTACCAAATCTTGTGCATTTCTTGTGCGGAAATAGATTGGATTACTTTCAATTTTAAAATTGTGCAATACGCAGCAAGTTTTAATGACCAAGTCCACAGTGCTTAGTTTAACTTCCATTGGCCGATGGAAGATTCGGAAGCTGCTGGCCAATCTACCGAAGGCACACTCTACCGTCATTCGGGCTCTGCATATTTGGTAGTTAAAATTTTTTTGTATGGTGGTTAAATTCAGACATCGCGAAAATGGTTTCATAACATTTTCGCTTAACTGAAACGCATCATCACCAACAAAAAATACGGAATTGTAGCTACATCCCCTGGCAATGATGCTGGTGTGGGTATATTTAATTTTTTTTCCTTTAAACTTGAATATAGAAAAGAGTTCTTAAAAATCGTACTCTCGCTAGCCCTGCCATTAGCCCCTACATCGATAAATAAAAATTTGCATTGCGCGTCGACCGCCGCTAACATGACGATGCTGTGGAATCCTTTATAATTATAAAAATTCGAGCCTTCGTTCGGCGGAGCTACAATACGGAAGTGTTTTCCATCGATTGCACCTAGAGTATTCGGGAAATTCCAAATCTCAAGAAAGTCTTTTGAAATATTTATCCACTCTTCAGTTGTATCTGGCACTTTTAAATATATGGGCTGCAAAGCTTCATAAACAGCTTTCAATACTTCTGGAACAAATAATGATATTGTGCTCTTCGATATTCTGGATAAACTTTCTAAAGACCTATACGAATCCCCTGTAGCTATGAATCTTAAAGTTATTGCTAACTTTACTCTAGGTTTTATAGCGATTCTCATTTGGGTGTCTTGTTTTTCTATGGCAGGACTAACCTAAAAAAAAAATAAGATGTTATTTTTCTGCTTACATTTATTTCTTGATCTTAGTATGTCTATTATAATCTATAACTAATGTGTGTATAGTACAGTTTTACTCACTTTGGTTAAAATGTATTCAAATTATTGTCGTGACAATCGGGTGAAATTTTGGAAGTTTTCGCCATCACCCCAAATCAAATCTTTGAGGAGACTCTCTTCTATATCATATAAAGCCCTTTTGACCAAAAACGGATTAACCCACATGCTTCTATTTCTTTTTCTCCGCTCTTCTTCTTCTTTTTCTTCTTCCTCTTGAGCATCAGTTAAGATTTTAATCACCATTACTTGTTGGACAAGTAATAGTTGTTTTCTTGATAGGTGACTTAATGGATGATTACTCATTTTTTACTATTTAGTTAATTTAATTTTATGTTTTCAAATTTATTTTTAAATATTTATCAGATTTCTGTTTAAATTTTAAAATAATAACTAAAGGGGAGCGGGCCTCTTTGCAAATTCCATATTGCAAAAGTCTATTTGGCCGAAAGCCACTTATCAAATTTGTATGTTTCGCAAATCTCCATTTCGCAAAAAAAACTCTTTAACAAAATTCCATTTGGCCTAATGCGACACTTCGCAAAAAGATATTTCTCAAAATACCAATTCACAACATTATATTAATTGAGACACTTCGCAAAAGTATAGTTTAACAAATTTTTTTATATTGCACAAATATGATGAATAGAATATTAAAGGTTTTTTTAACTGTAAAAAAAAAGCATGTAGGATTTATTAGGCTCATGGATGAAATCCGAAAAGAAATATTGTATGTAACGGCTGAAATAATAAAATTTGAAATGGGTGGGCAACCAGCAGTAACAAAAAACAAAATATTACTTAAAAGATAAAAAAATTTAAAATATTTTGAAAAGAAAAGACGATTATAGGGAAGTCAAACTATTATTTTTGATTGCCGAGAATTTAAAATTGAAATAATTTTTTTAAATAATAATATTAATTTTCTAATATGTACATTAGGGTGGTCCTTATTATGGATTTATCCAAATTTCTTTGCTCCCAGGGGCTTAAATGGTTTCAAATACATAAAAAATAATTGCCTCAAAATTCTAGCTCTTAATATTAACTTTAAGATAGTCCGCATTCCAGTCAAAGTTTCTCATATAAATAACATGGGAAAAATTTCATTTGTTCTTTAGAATTCCGTAGCTCTGCGACAAATGGATCAAAAGTAATTAATTGCGTCATGTTTATTGTAAATTTAACTCTCTACAAAAAAGGTATTTTATTATTTTTCGCTAAATCTATTGGCTTAAGAGTTATTCGAGCTCAAAGTTAAATCATATTTTACCTGTACTTCTATTTTATTATTTTCAAACTCTAAGGACTGTCTGTTTTATTAATTGAAAAATCACACATATTAACCACAATTCCAAGAATAAGATTGTATTCGCTTTTTTTGACCATAAATAATAATTTTATGAAAAATTTTTTTTATATTTTATAAAATAAATAAATATATAATTATACTTGATAATATTAATAATTATATAATAATTAAACTTTGAGCTCGAATAACTCTTAAGCCAATAGATTTAGCGAAAAATAATAAGACCTTTTTTGTAGAGCGTTTAATTTACAATAAACATGACGCAATTAATTACTTTTGATTCCATTTGTCGCAGAGCTACGAAATTCTAAAGAACAAATGAAATTTTTCCCATGTTATTTATATGAGAAACTTTGACTGGAATGCGGACTATCTTGAAGGTAATATTAAGAGCTAGCATTTTGAGGCAATTATTTTTTATGTATTTGGAACCATTTAAGCCCCTGGGAGCAAAGAAATTCGGATAAATCCATAATAAGGACCACCCTAATGTACATACTGGTTATGTACGTATTGAATATTAAAAAAAATATATATTAATTTTTTAATATTATTTCTTATATTTACAAACTGGATCTGTATTAACTATATTAAAAAAACAGATATTAAAAATTCAATAAAATTTCTTAAAATTAAAATGCATATAATTGGAATTGTTTAATTTAATAATATGCATTTATGATAATGCAACATATTTTAGTGCATGCTAAATATATATTTCGCAACTACCCTTTTTGGCGTAATTACGCCAAAAAGGGTAGTTGCGAAATGTATATTTTGCCAAAAGTAGTAGTTGCGAAATGTCCTTATGCTAACTGGAAAGTTGTTAACTGTCTCATTAGGCTAAAGCGAACGTTTGTTAACTATTTGTTTTGCGAAATGGTTCTTTTGCGAAGTGTCTTTTTTGCCAAATGGAATTAGGCAAAATGTCTTTTTGCGAAATGTCTTTCGGTGATTCGGGTAACACCCTAACTAAAGAATTATGAAAATTTAAATTTCAAAAATACTTTAAAACTACTACGACATTTAATTGACAAATCAGTTGAAGGATTTTCTTTACTTTTCTTAGTCCTATTAAAAAAAAGATTTTTAATCTAGACGTCGAAGATTATTTCGAATTTTCCTACAAAAATACATTCAAAAATAATTTTAGTTTTAATCTTCGAAACCATCCAGTATAAACACTAGGACACATAAAAAAAATTTAGTTAATATTTAAAATATATTTAAAATGAATTATTAAAACAAATTAAATTTGCAAATTCGTATGAGTAATGTGTGTATGTAGATAATATATTTTTGTTTCAA
Source organism: Hybos culiciformis (assembly GCA_964007475.1). NCBI lineage: Eukaryota > Metazoa > Arthropoda > Insecta > Diptera > Hybotidae > Hybos > Hybos culiciformis. The sequence goes on from CAXFZM010000070.1 coordinate 58,953, forward strand.
TTTTGAATTTTATTTTTTTTATTCAAATTGCTTACTAAGGCGGATATAGTTCAGGATGTTACGCTTTAACGGAAAGCAATAAATGTAAGTAATAGTGTCATGTCAATTTAATACAATATTTAGTTTATATATATATATATTTAGTTTATGATGATCACTATTTTTTTTTTATTTTTTTATCTTTTAGAAAGTACCTGATTTCATAATCCTTGTTTTAATGAACTTTTGAATTTTTTGAAATCTATGAATATATGATCCCTAAGTTCGCAAAAACTTTTCTTGATTATTTTTATTTCCTATGAGTTCACACTTCAAATCAGCCTAAATAACAATTTGGAATAGATAGATATTTTAACAAGATAAAAAATTATATTTTGCCAAAATTAAAAAATATTGATGCATTGCCAGAAAAAATAATAAATGGTATTTAAAACTCATGTTTCGTTCAATTATGCTTCAAAAAATATTTTATTTCTATTACGAAAATAATAAATATATACATACATGTATAATATTACATAAAAACTTTTGAAGTAAGTTTACAACACACAAATTCAAATGTATGCACTTAAAGTTTGAAGAAAGTTGACTAAAATTATTCTTAACTTTTATTTGTTGGAAAATTATTATATTTTAATCCAATTTGAAAGAAAATTTTGAATACAGAATACGTACTTTCCTTGTAAGAATAGGTCTGACATCCATTTAGCAATGGTATTTCCGTCTGGCAAATTGTATATAATCTGTATAACATCCAATGTGTAACATATAAAAATTTCAGCCTTGGTAAAATGACGTGAAAATGATATTTTTTGTTGTATTAAATGAAGGTGTGGCACGGTCTTAACAACGCCAGAGCCGTCTGGCAAGATGGATTAGCATTTCGCATAATAAGCAAAAACAAACGACATAAAAAGAAATCTTGCTATTATCACGTAATTTTGCGTTTTTTTACCTACCTGGCAATGCTCTCACGGGTAAACGCCAGACTGCCAGACTACCGTATGCGTCTTGCACTGTAGTCTGGAACAATATATTAAAAAATGAGCCTTGCTAAAATCACATGCCGAAAACGTTGGTGCTCTTAGACTAATAGAAAACCCTCTCTGCTCTTATAGCCACTACTATCTTGAATAAATTATTAAATTTTTTTTTCATGTAAAATTAAAATACCAAATTAAAATCTTCTGTAACAATAATTTTTAATACAATTTTGTACAAAAATATTCAATATTTCGTTTCGTTTCGGGGAAGACTTGGCCCAAGCTTAAGAACCACTATTGTAAAGTGTTGAGATATGTAAAATTTCCACTTAACATTCAAATTTTCATTTTATTCTGTTTATTTTATCAGTGTCCATATGCAAGTGTTTGCAAAACTGAAGAAAAATATTTACATATATAAGATTACGTTAGTAAAATGAAAACATTTACATCAAATTAAGAAAAAATAATGTCGTCTGCTCAGAAATGAAACAACGTATAATGAAAAGTATAGTTTTGAGTAATTTGAGTTTAAAGATTTGAAAATTAACAAAAACGTATAGAAAAATAACAAGTAACATACAATTTTCATCTAAAAAACATATTTTAATCAACATTAAGAATATTCCAAAGTAGTTGTACTTATAAAATCGAGTACGAGGAATCGAATGGTGCTATTGTCAAATAATGACGTATAAATGAGCAGAATAATGTAATGGAAATTTTTATTTTGAATCAAATTTCTTTTTTATGTTTTAACATCCTGATTCGAAGTATGTAATATTAAAAAAAAAATGTATAACATTATTGATGAACCAATTAAATTCATCATTTCTTGGCCATAATATTCTTAAAATCTTAACACTATGATAAAATATTTGAAAGAACTGTGCCAGTAGGTAACTGAAAGCATTAATCCCTTGAAGTTACACTCAAGAATGTAAAACGAAAACAAAACCAATTAACAAAAACTTTTATTAAATTGTCTTAACAATCACAATGAAATTCAATACTTATAATAGTATACACAAAGTTAACACTTACATATATTTTGGTTATTTTACTCTACGGTTACTGCTCGTGTCACACTAGATACAATTGACTTTTCAATGTAGCTACGGTGCTTAAAAGTATACACACAAAGGGGATACAAGATACAAACGACTGTCAAATAAAAATATCCACCCTATATTTATATGAGAGTGAACACAATTGGAGCGACTTTATCGCCGAGCGACAGTAGATAGTTTAGGGGGATCCTGGACCGAATTGTGGAGCCATATTATGTGGAGCCGGTGGAGCCGTATTATAGGGGGATCCTGGACCAAATTGTGGAGCCATATTATGTGGAGCCGGTGGAGCCGTATTATAGGGGGATCCTGGACCAAATTGTGGAGCCATATTATGTGGAGCCGGTGGAGCCGTATTATAGGGGGATCCTGGACCAAATTGTGGAGCCATATTATGTGGAGCCGGTGGAGCCGTATTATAGGGGGATCCTGGACCAAATTGTGGAGCCATATTATGTGGAGCCGGTGGAGCCGTATTATAGGGGGATCCTGGACCAAATTGTGGAGCCATATTATGTGGAGCCGGTGGAGCCGTATTATATGGGGATCCTGAACCAAATTGTGGAGCCATATTATGTGGAGCATGTGGAGCCGGTGGAACCTGTGGAGCCATATGATGTGGAGCCGTATTATAGGAAGACCCTACATCAAATTGCGGATCGTATTATAGGGTATTCTGAATATTTAAGCTATTCTACAGAAATTCTGAATATTTAAGCGGATTCGTTTTTTGCTGACAAATACAATATGTAGTGCTGTAGTACAAAGAATAGATTTGATAAAGTGTGTGTGTGTGTGTGTGTGTGTGTGTGTGTATATATATGTTTGAAAATTATGCATTTCATTCAATTGTGAGATTGATTTTTTATTAACACGTTGACGGACAGTAGAAACAAGTGAAATTTTTAGTTTTACTCTTTCTGCTTAAATACACTTAATTTTGATTAATTCAGCACTAGGCTTCTACTTGTACGCTGGTAAATGCACATTTGTGCTGCTACAGCCGCAGTGTCTAAAAACGACCGTTTCGTATTGGACGGCTATTGCCGTCATGTCACAAAGTGAACTTGAACTTGACGGGTATAGACGCAACTGTCCGTCAACGTGTTAATTAATTGATTATTTCTGTATGTGTAAAGGAATTTGTACACCTGACAATATTGTAATTTGAGACGTTTGCTTTATTAAATTAAAAAAAATAATTATAGAGATAAAAATTAATTTTTCGAAATGAAATTCGATATTAATTAAGTGCAAATGATTTTTTATTAAATTATTAGAAAACGATTATTTCTGTGTTAATAATAATTTGTTGATTTTCTAAAAATGCTGCCTTATTTTCCCACGTATTCCAAAACGCATATTATTATTAACACAGAAATAATAAATTGAGCCGCGATTTTGTGTCTGTGATAAGAACGAAAATTTAGTATTTAAGGAAGCAAGTTTTAATTTTTTGATCAAATTCAAATTTAAATCAAACAGTTTAAATTCTCTGATCTAAAATCAATTTAAGTAATAAGTATATACTAAATTTTAAAAATTATTATTTGAAAATTAAAAATTAAAAAGTGAGAAAACTTAAAATTAGATATTAAATTAAAAGAAAACTTAAATTCAAATTTTAAAATTATATATTTGAAATTAATAATTTTGAAAATAATTTTGAAAAAAAAAAAAAAAAATTAAATAAATTGAAAATAGAAAATACAAATTTAAAAATTATAAATTTGAAAATAATTATTTAAAAAAACAAAAAAAAATTTTTTTTAAATCGAAAATACAAAATTCAAGTTTAAAATATTTTCAACTAGGCATTCAGAGAAAAATTTCAAATAACAAATTAAAAAACGTGAGTAAAATAATTTTTTTTTTTTTTTTTTTTTGTTCAAGATAAAAATATTTAAATAAAACTTGATTTCAGATAAAATATTTTAAAATGGCTTTTTCTTGTCAAATCTGTGGTGTTATGAATTAAATTATTGTTGAAAAACGGGGGTGTGTGTATAAGCACAAAAATTCTGAGTTCAAGATGAACTCTGAGAAATTTATCATAAAATTTTGATAAAAAATAAAAAAGGGAAAGTGGTGAAAGTAGAGGCAAAAGAAGGTGCTCTACTTTCAAAATTTTAAGCTGGTGCCGAGTCCACTGTCTAGGACATCCTGTTCTCAGGCCGGGTCTAAGCTCGTCGTTGGGTGGGTACGCGACAGTGAACACCAGAGGGTTCATAACAACATTTATAGGATGTCTTTTAAGTAAAAAAAAAAGGAAGATTTTAATAAAAAGGATATTCTAAGAAACCCCAACCAAACCTAATAGAAAGAGCTTAACCTAAATGACTAGGGAGTCATTCTTCAGCTCATGGCCACGGCCATCTATAGCTGGACCTTACATCTGCATTTCTTCCACCTAAACCTGTAGGGAATTTTTAGCAATAAAACATTTTGATTAAATTATATACAAAAATTTATTAATGATTTAATTTTCTTAAACTAAACCTACTACGGTTTAAAATATTATAATTCGTTAAAATACAATTTTGCTTCCATGATCATAATGTTTTCTTTTTAATTTTTCTTTACAATCAATTACAGGTTTTAATTTCAAATTTTACAAATAGTGTTTTGTTTTGTATTACAAATTTTGGTTCATATTAATGACCTTTATTGCATAATAAAAAGTTTCTTTATAGATTTAATAATAATATTATATATCATTATTTGAAAATTATGATTTATATTGTTAAAATTACTGATATTATATCATAATATTGATATATATATATATATAAACAATTGGTACTAATAAAAAATATTTTTTGGTTAAAGATGCCTACGTTATGAGGTCTTATTTGTGGTTGAGAATATTTGTCATTGGTGGCTTCACCTCGAATTATGTAATTTGGGTGGAGTTGGTCTTAGTTTATTGGTAGTACCATCTAATAAAATTTGTAGCTTTTTTATTTATGATCAAAGTTGATATGCTTTTTTATTTATGATAAAAATTGATATGAAATGAAAATAGAAAAGTTATATTAATTAAATTATTAAAATATAAAATAAAAATTCTACTTATATATTAAACCTAGCCTACATCTACGTAAATACAAGCCATAGTTTTATGTTTGTTTATAAATATCTTTTTTATTTTATTTTAAATATATTATCATAGAATGTAATTTAAAAAAAAATTCCGCCAAGAAAATCTATACATGATCATTTACTCCTAGAAGTATGCAAAGTTGTAAAAGATTGTGTGTGGAAGTAGAGCGGATCCCATTTTGGATTTTTTCTTCTGTCAAAATATTTGAAGTTTAATTTCGTGGTCAGTTTGTTGTTTTTGTTTTTTTTGATTACGGGTACTTTTTTTTTTGAATAGTAAAAGGTGTGTTTTGATAAAAGGTAAAAATTTTGATAGGAGTGATAACAAAAAATTATAATAAAGGTAAGTTTTTTATTTTTTTATTTTTTTATTTTTATTTATATATATATTTTTTTTTTTTTATTTATTTCAAAAGAAGTTTGTTTCAAAAGTTTTTTGTTTTGAAACAAAAAAAAATTTTATTGTGGAACATCCGGTCTAACTCATGGTTCATGATCAGGGTGACCAGTTCTATAAAATAAAATAATAAAAAATTTTTTTTTTCTTTTAGAATGGCTCAATATTGTTGGAGGTGTCGTAGAGAAGGCCACAGATGGAGGAGCTGCCGTGCAGCTGTAGTGGACGACTTAGCAAAGATGAGTCGTTGCTACGGCTGCTATCGAGTACCACACTCAGGGGAGTGTGCGTATTATTTTGTAAGTAAAATTTGAATTTTTTCTTTTTTCTTTTTATAAAATTTTTTTTTTATATCTGTTTTATATTTTTAGGATGGTGAAGGGGTATGTTGTAGGTGTGGGTCCTGGGAACACGCTCTGGACCAGTGTACCTACTGTTTTGTGTGTAATATGGCACATGAAGCAGTTGTTCATGCTGGTCCAGAGTGTTGTCGATGCCGGCGGTTTGGGCATCTAGTGCACCGGTGTGATTATTGCTTGTCATGTGGGGAGTTGGGGTATTGCTCATGCAATGGCCGGGACTCCGGATTAAGTGGCGATGAGGAGTGGGGTAAGTTATTTGTTTATTTATTTATTTTTTTATTTATTTTTTTTTTATTAATAAAAATTTCTTTTTCAGATTATTCATAATTTAGCTGGAATAATTAACATTAGTTTCTGTATTATTTTTTTTTTTATTATTTTTAAGTTTATTTTTAAAATTAAAAATTATTTTTTTGTTTATATTTTAGTAATAAATTGTTTAAAAAGAAAAATTTGTTTTATTAGTTAGGGATTATTTTTCAGGTTAACTAACGTAACATCACCTTTTTTGTGATCTTTTTTTTTTTGTTTTGGCGAGCGGTGGTGAAAATTTTATGAAATCACGGCGTAGTTATATTTTTTTTTTGACAGGTGAGTGCTAATATGAATACAAATCAAAGTTCTATTTGCAAGAGTTAAATAAATATTTAACTTAACTTTTAAAAAAAAATTTTTGAAAGGTGAAAAGATTCAAAAATGCTACTTTGTAAAGCATATTAAAAAGGTTCAAAATATTCATTCACTTTTAAGTTAGAAAAATTTATTATATGGTTTATTGGAGTAGTCCTATATTTTCACGTTGTGTTTTCTCTGAGTAATATTAGCTATCAATTTTGAGTGGTTTCATTAAGTGCCCTCCACTTGAAATTCTGTTTTCTATTTTTGTTTTCTATTTTTGCAGTTTTTTTTTTTTTTGAAGTTTATACTTCTTTAGGCGCGGTGTATGATATAAATGAGTAATTCTGTAGGGGGTAAAAATTTTTTTACTCATTCGAATTTGAGTTAAAAAAAAAAACGACATGCTGTACCGTTTGAATACTCAAAAAAAATGAGTCAACTCAATAATCATTTGTTATTTATAAAAACAAAATAATTTGGCGCGAAAAATTTAAATTCAAATTATTTTTAAAAAATCTTTCGTTTACAAATTATTTAACAACTAAAATTTATTTTTCAAAATAGGTAGGTCCGGTGAAATAAAGATTACCTGCCGAAAATTTTTTGGGCAGGGACCTACGGTTAGGTCGTGCCGGCTTAAAATATGTTAAAAAAATTTTTTTCCTCCGGTCAAATAATTAGATTACCTGACGAAAAATTTTGGATACGGAGCTACAGTTAGAGTCTTCCCGCCTCAAAATATACCAACATAATTTTTTTTCAAAATAGGTAGCTCGGTTGAGAAATAAAGATTACCTGCCCAAAAAAAAGGAAGGAAGTGAGGGCGGCAGTAAGGGCTGAAGAGAGGGCGGCAGTAAGGGCGGAAGGGAGGGCGGAAGGGAGGGCGGAAGGGAGGGCGGAAGGGAGGGCGGAAGGGAGGGCGGAAGTTAGGGCGGAAGTTAGGGCGGAAGTTAGGGCGGAAGTTAGGGCGGAAGTTAGGGCGGAAGTGAGGGCGGAAGTTAGGGCGGAAGTGAGGGCGGAAGTGAGGGAGGAAGTGAGGGCGGAAGTGAGGGCGGAAGTGAGGGCAGAAGTGAGGGCGGAAGTGAGGGCGGAAGTGAGGGCGAAAGTGAGGGCGGAAGTGAGGGCGGAAGTGGGAAGTGAGGGCGGAAGTGGGAAGTGAGGGCGGAAGTGAGGGCGGTAGTGACGGCGGAAGTGAGAGCGCAAGTGAGGGCGGAAGTGAGGGCGCAAGTGAGGGCGGAAGTGAGGGCGGAAGTGAGGGCGGAAGTGAGGGCGGAAGTGCGGGCGGAAGTGAGGGCGGAAGTGAGGGCGGAAGTGCGGGCGGAAGTGAGGGCGGAAGTGAGGGCGGAAGTGAGGGCGGAAGTGAGGGCGGAAGTGAGAGTGTAAGTGAGGGCGGAAGCGAGGGTGGTAGTGAGGGCGGAAGCGAGGGCGGTAGTGAGGGCGGAAGTGAGGGCAGAAGTGAGGGCGGAATTAAGGCGGAAGTGAGGGTGGAAGTGAGGGCGGAAGTGAGGGCGGAAGTGAGGGCGGAAGTGAGGGCGGAAGTGAGGGCGGAAGTGAGGGTGGAAGTGAGGGTGGAAGTGAGGACGGAAGTGAGGGCGAAAGTGAGGGCGGAGGTGAGGGCGGAAGTGAGGGCGGAAGTGAGGGCGGAAGTGAGAGCGGAAGTGATGGCGGAAGTGAGGGCGGAAGTGAGGGCGGAAGTGAGGGCGTAAGGGAGGGCGGAACGGAGGACAGAAGTTAGGGCGGAAGTTAGGGCGGAAGTAAGGGCGGAAGTTAGGGCGGAAGTTAGGGCGGAAGTGAGGGCGGAAGTTAGGGCGGAAGTGAGGTTGGAAGTGAGGGCGGAAGTGAGAGCGGAAGTGATGGTGGATGTGAGGGCGGAAGTGAGGGCGGAAGTGAGGATGGTAGTGAGGATGGAAGTGAGGACGGAAGTGAGGGCGGAAGTGAGGTTGGAAGTGAGGGCGGAAGTGAGGGCGGTAGTGAGGGCGGAAGTGAGGGCGGAAGTGAGGGCGGAAGTGAGGGCGGAAGTGAGGGCGGAAGTGAGGGCGGAAGTGAGGGCGGAAGTGAGGGCGGAAGTGAGGGCGGAAGTGAGGGCGGAAGTAAGGCGGAAGTGAGGGCGGAAGTGAGGGCGGAAGTGAGGGCGGAAGTGAGAGAGTAAGTGAGGGCGGAAGCGAGGGTGGTAGTGAGGGCGGAAGTGAGGGCAGAAGTGAGGGCGGAATTAAGGCGGAAGTGAGGGTGGAAGTGAGGGTGGAAGTGAGGGCGGAAGTGAGGGCGGAAGTGAGGGCGGAAGTGAGGGCGGAAGTGAGGGCGGAAGTGAGGGCGGAAGTGAGGGTGGAAGTGAGGGCGGAAGTGAGGGCGGAAGTGAGGGCGGAAGTGAGGGCGGAAGTGAGGGCGGAAGTGAGGGCGGAAGTGAGAGCGGATGTGAGGGCGGAAGTGAGGGCGGTAGTGAGGGCGGTAGTGAGGGCGGAAGTGAGGGCGGAAGTGAGGGCGGAAGTGAGGGCGGAAGTGAGGGCGGAAGTGAGGGCGGAAGTGAGGGCGGAAGTGAGGGCGGAAGTGAGGGCGGAAGTGAGGGCGGAAGTGAGGGCGGAAGTGAGGGCGGAAGTGAGGGCGGGAGTGAGGGCGGAAGTGAGGGCGGAAGTGAGGGCGGAAGTGAGGGCGGAAGTGAGGGCGGAAGTGAGTGCGGTAGTGAGGGCGGAAGCGAGGGTGGTAGTGAGGGCGGAAATCAGGGTGGAAATCAGGACGGAAGTGAGGGCGGAAGTGAGGGTGGAATTACCTGACCAAAAATTTTGGAGAGGGAGCTACGGTTAGGGTCTTCCCTGCTTAAAATATGCAAAAAAAAAAGTTTTTTAAATAGGTAGCGCCGGTGAAATAAAGATTACCTGCCCAAAAGTTTTGGGTAGCTAGCTACTTTTAGAGTCGTCCTGGCTCAAAATATAAAAAAAAACACACGAAGCAGTCATAGGAACTGCCGAAAGAAGTTTATACTTAAAGCTTTAAACTATGAAATAACAGTGACTATAAATGATGGGCTGCTCAGTACAAAATGTAAATTAAAATAAAAATCAGTCCAGCAGTCCAAAAGCAGTCCATTATTTGTAGTCATTGTTATTTCATAGTTTAAAGCTTAAGTATAAACTTCTTTCGGCAGTTCCTATGACTGCTTCGTGTGTTTTTTTGTTTTATTTTACAGAAAATAAACGGCCGTGAAAAATGCGACAAAAATTTTACGAAAAACACCTTTACCAGAAAATCACAAAACTATATTTGAATTTGATTTTTGTGTAGAAACTGTAATTTATCAAAAGAAATAAAAAATTCTGAGAAATAATTGAAATTAATTAAAAATTGTTTAGGAAATTAAAGAAATTCAAAATTTCACGTCACCAGCCCTGGAGAGTGGTATTTTAGCTTTATTTCTGCGTTTGAGATTATTTATTATCTTTTTCCTTTACTTCAGAATCTAAGCAAAAGTGTTCAAGTTTTTTTTAAAGGCTCGTTTGGGCCAAAAAAAACTCAAAATTTAAAAAATCTGCCTTACCTACCCTAGAGCCAGTTATATACTCTCTAACATATTAAGAATAATATTTGTTAATTGAATCGATGAGATTCTACAGCTAAAAAAGGGAGATCTTTTGTGCTAAAATATATGAGATTTCTTGCAATTCATATGTAGATTTAAATAAGTTTTTTTTTTTTGAACGATTTTATTACAAAAAAAAATTATACGCGACAATTCTATATTAAACTAGTATAATTGAAAAGTTGTTTCTATATCAGATATTTTTACAACTTTTACAAAAGGTAAAACAAATGTTTTTTTTTTTTTTTGTTTTGTTTTTTTTTTTCTTTTTTCTTCCTTTTTTTTTTGTGCATTTATGCATTTGTATAAAAAAATTTTTTTTTTTTTTGTTAATTAAAAATTTTTTTTTTCTTTGAGGTTGTGTCATAAGATGGTATTTGTTTTTTTTTTTGGTATCTCTTAGGTGGGAGTGGTCGTTGCATAAAATTCATTAACCTTTTTTTTTTTTTCCATATGCATAAATGAAATATGTTTTTTTTTTTTTCATATGCATAAATGAAATATGATGAAAAAAAAGAAAAGTGATATAGAAAAATTGTCATGGTAATAAGAATATTTACAATTTTATGTTGTTAAATTTTTAGATTTTTGAAAAGAGAATTTGTTTTTTTTTTGAAAAGAAATTTTTGAATTTGTTTTCCGCCACATATATATGTATACGTAAATGCGGAGTCTTTTAACCAATCTCGTACAAACGTAAATTTTGGTATGATTTATTAAATTTCTTTATTTTGGTCTTAGTTTACTGAGGTTTTGACTTCAAAGTGAAGTAAAGAAAAATTATTGAACAAATTTTTAAAATTTTTAGCAATTATTTGTCCAGATATTTTTTTTGAAAGAGTAAAATTTTTATTTTTTTTTTGAAATAACATTCCTACTAGAAGATTTGCAATGAAATATATATTTGTGCTAATTATTTCGTACTCATTTGAATGCTTAAATTTTTTTTCTTAGGTCAATGGCTGTTTTGTTGTGGATGGTCAGTTATTTTTATGCTTTTAGGTAAAAAAAAATTTTTTTTTTTTTGAAATGACTGAAATTTGGTATTGTCTTTTATTTTTTTTTTGTATTTTTATTTTATTTTACGTTGAAGATTGATTTCTATTTTTCCTTTTTGAGGGGGGTTGTCTTTAAAGAGGGAAATAAAAATTTTATTTTTTTACTTTTTCCTACCTATTGGCTTGTATTTTACGTAGGCTAAGTTTGGTTAGTACTGGAAATTGAAAATTAGGGAAATTGAAGTGCAGAAGATGTCTAGTGACATCTTCTGACCGATCGGCTGGAGCTTCATTGGTCTGTTGTACTTCGAAGCCTATCCCAACCGGGTACCGCGCGTTTTGGTTGGGATAAGGAACGACCAATGAGTCCGTCCACTTATGGCTGTGTTCCTCTGTCATCATCAATGGACACAAGATCATGATTGCTCAGTGATCCTGAATTCATTGATAGTGGCAGGGGAACCAGTCATAATACCACAACGTAGTATGGGTACTCCCGTAGGAGTATCCATGTGGTGACCGGTATTGTCTTGGCTTCGGATTCTTGGATAGACCCAAGAATCCTCCACCAAGATCGGGGGTTTTGGGTTGGATATTAGGACTGGCGTTGGAACACTCCATCCTAATATCAACCATAGCTGGAGTTGTCATCCCAGGCAAGGGATTGAACCCACTTGGCTAGGATAAGAACTCCAGCACCTAAAGAGAAAAAAAACAAGGGCATATGTGTTTATTTACCTTTTTTATTTATGATAAAAATTGATATGAAATTGTTTTTGAAAATGCACCTCTTTTATATGATTAATTTTATTGCGTTTCCAACAACAATTTCATATGACAAAAAAAAAGGTAAAAAAAATTGCTTTTTTGTTTTTTTTTTTTTGTGAAATTTTATTTATTGTTAACTAATCAAAATTTTCTTTTTAGAATTATTGATTTTAATTATGTTTTACGTTCCCAATATACCATCGCGCCAGTTCGCAAAGAAATGTCAAGTATTTGTACTGGCATGAGCGTCGATTACTGAACCGGCCTACAAGTTCACTCATAGTTAACATATTTTTGGCACACCGGCCTAAAATATGGCTCCGACTTGTTTGTTAGTTTTGAAACTAACCTGAACACCAATAAACAGGAGTTTGTCCCGGCCGCCAGTTTTAAGGTCAGCTGAAAAGACCAATTTAAATTACCGACTTTTGTGTCGGATATTGAACTCTGTTCTAAGTCGAAACTAATATTTGACCTTGCAGTCTATCCTATTTTTGAGTGTAAGCGACTTATTACGGTAATCTTTCTCTTCAAACGGTTACTGGTTGTACATAAATGTCAGTTTACGTAAAGCTGACAACAGCGTGAGTTATTTGTGTACAAATAACTACTATGAATTGCTTATTATATGTTGGTAATTCAAAGAAAATTGCTAGGCGTACATAAGCGTCAGTATACAGGAGAGCTCCAAGTCGATGACTTTTACCGACCACTCACTGCTTAAAAAAAATTACCAACGACCGCGACTGAAGCGACTCAAATCGGCTCCATACTAAAAAATTTACGAAAAATTTTTTTTTTCACTTTAATTTTTTTAACTATTGAAAAAAAATCAAAAATATAGAAAAATTTCACAGCCGATTGCAGCTGATTTTTTGGATCGACGGCGACCAATTCATTTTTTGCCAATTTCTTCGGCGACCGTTGTGTTTGACCGACTGAGGTCAGCGACTTCGAGCTCTGGTATACAGACATGGTAAAACCGCCGGAATTATTTGTTTGCTATTATTGACATTTAGTTTCATTATAATTTTGTACTGAGAAAGTTTAAATTAAATAAAATAAATAAAAAAAATTAAGAAAATAAATAAAAAATAAGAAAAAAGGTAAGTTAATTTTATTTTATTTATATTTTATTTACTTTTTTTTTTAGATAAATTGTAAGAGCCGTCATTTGAAGAATTTCCAGGAATTCGTTGTTTGCGGAGGTCTACACGACGGTGTTAGTGCAGATGTGAACCACTCAGAATCGGCTGAAACTTAGAGGGGTTGGGGGGGGTAGAGGCAGTGCCAAACTCACTGAAATCAGTTCTTGGAATAAAGGCCCCGTTTTGGAGATATGGCCCCCCAATGTTATCATAAATTTTTCTATGGGAAATTTTTTTGTGCCCGATAGGCCTATTTTGGGGTAGGGGGTAGAGGCGGTCCCTAAGATGTTAAATTCGAGACTGCTTTTGCGGGGAAGCCCCCATTTTGGAGATATGGCCATTCAAAATTTTTATTTTACAACTATTTGTTTAATTTATATTTTTGACGCAAAACGTATTCCTTTAATTACCTAGGTACCAAGTACCAATAATTAAATATTTTAATTTAAATAAAAATAATTATTGTTGTACCTACTTAATTCATCAGAGAGTAGGGTCTCAGTCTCCCACACTTTAATTTGCAGATTTTTTAATTTTTAGCTTCACATCATCTCAGTATTAGGTAGTAGGATCAATAAGTTTCCATTCCGACAAAATAAAAAAATGAATAGGTAGGTTGGTGTAAAATGTGCTTATTTTATTATTGGAACAATTTTTCGTATTTTTCTCTCCATTTTGCGTTATTTTCTTTTAAATTGACAAAGAAAAAACAATGATTAGCCAATATAATAACATTAGGTATGTATCCACCTAACTACTTACTTTTACTGATTTACTCATTATTATATATATAATATATATATATGTAGGTACGTAATACGTGATTTACTCATTATTATATATATATATATATACATATGTAGGTACGTAATACGTGATTTACTCATTATTATATATATATATATATATATATATATATATATATGTAGGTACGTAATACGTGTATTCGTTACCAACTTTAAAATTGATGTTTATTCTCAAATTCTATGTTTAATGAAATTCGGTTTTTTTTCTTTAACACAAGTAGACTTGAATTTTAAATTTGATTCATTTAACTTTTCCCCAGTTTTCAGAATCAGAACTGCTTGCCAAGAAAAAAAAACTTTCTCCATGTAATATTAAAACAATAAAACGCAAGAAGATGTACCTGTTTTTGAGTGGGTACCTACGGATTTTCAGCCTGCTTTAATTCATCAATACCAAGTCTACTCTTATTCTCATTTGTTGTTATCTTAAACAAAAAAATTTTTTTGAATAAAAAAATATCAAAAAAATCTTACTTTTTTAATATTCTGATTGAGCAGTGTCACCGGAAAAAAATGTTTTAGCTTCATTTTAGAGCTATTATTTTACACAATATCGGCTTAGTTTGAAATAAAAAAATTACGCAAGTCTTTTCAAGTGTCTTTGAAGGGCTGCAATGAGTTTAAGCACTCACAACAATAGAACAAATTGTAATCTTAGTTTCTTTTTCGTTTTAATTTTAGATCGTGCAATTGAATGAAGTGAAGATGAATATTCTACAAGTATGTTTGCTACAATAGTTAAAGATAATCCAAATTTAGTTGGAACAGCAACGAATTTAATAACTAATTTAATAACTAAATCAGCAACAATCTATGACAACAGGTGAAAAAAAAAATTTAACGTTAAAGTTATTCCAATTTATCCAAGTTATTAATTTAATTAAATAATTAAAAAATTTCAAATTCAAAAGAAAAAATTCAATAAAGTGCATATGGTGTTTGGAGATTTTAAGTTGCTCCTTCAGTATTTGTCCTTTTTTTTTACTATGAAAAAACAATATTAAAAACTAACTGCTTCAATCTCTTAACATAGGTTCATCTGTAATTTTATTAAATTCAATCTTGTTTTTTAATATATTTTTTCACAGTTTTTAAAGGAGTGTATGGCAAAATGTGGAACAGAATTTCAAAACGAAGTATCCAAATATCGATTTCTAAATAAATTAATTGAGTTGGTGTCTAAAAATCATTTACCTAAAGAAGTTCGTGTTAAAATTATGGATCGTTTAATCCGTTTGGCTTATGATTTGTTAAACAAACAAGGAAATAAACATGGTGATCAGCAAACTGAAGAAAAATTAAGAAACTTTTACAAAGTAAAAATAGTGTAGATTTAGATAAAGCTCAATTACTTTTAATTTTTGATTTATTTTAGGATAAAAATAAAGCTGATCGTAGATTGCAACAAAAATCTGAGCTTAAAAATATTGAAGAAACGGTTATTTTATTTGAACAGATTTTAGATTCGTATGTTTTAAATTAAATACGATCCATTGAGCATGATTAAAACTTTTTATGATTCTTGTGAAAATATAAGAGCATTATACGTAAAATGCCGGGAATCATTGAAGATTCAGAAGAGGAGTTAATTGGTATGAATCTAAAAATAATATTAAAGACTCATAAAAATATTATTATGTAATTTTGTGCATTGAACTTCCTAAAATTTTGTAAAATTTTGCAAAACTGTCTAAAACATTTCGAGTTTTTTATTGCTCACTTCATAAAACCGATTAGGGAACAACATTTTAAGTAATAAAAAAGGCATTTAGGAAGACTTGTTTAGGCTAAATAAGAATTCTTATTTAAACATTTCAACTAAATCTAACCTAAGTCACAATCAAGTCCAATTTAATTGTTTTTATCGTTTTCGTTCTCAGACTCATAAAAATATTATTATGTAATTTTGTGCATTGAATTTCCTAAAATTTTGTAAAATTTTGCAAAACTGTCTAAAACATTTCGAGTTTTTTATTGCTCACTTCATAAAACCGATTAGGAAACAATATTTTAAGTAATAAAAAAGGCATTTAGGAAGACTTGTTTAGGCTAAATAAGAATTCTTATTTAAACATTTCAACTAAATCTAACCTAAGTCACAATCAAGTCCAATTTAATTGTTTTTATCGTTTTCGTTCTCTCATATTCTTAATTTCTAGAATTATTTCTTTTTTTTTATTTCCCAATAGGAACTGGAAGCACGCCTATTCCTATCATTATTTCATATACATGGTCGCCTTTAGAATCGATTACTATCGATTCAATTGTGAGAACACATTTACACCCTCACTCTGACTGACTCTGATAATTTGTTTTTAATATCTGTCATTTTGATATTTCGTTATGAACTGTTTCCGTACTGGTATTTTCGTTGTTTCATGCAAAATATATAAGTAGGTTTTTTCAGTTTTGTTACCTCATTATTTTTTTATATTTTAATTTTAATATATTTATTTATAATTCTATTCATAATCAAATTTTATTTTATTTGCTGTTTTTGTAATGGTGTTTTAACTTAACTGTTATTTAAACTTTTCAGGATTAATGATAACTTATTAGCAGTCATCGATAAATACAAATATATTTTTGATGAAAAAAAATATACCAAAAACATCAAAAGAGGAAAAGCCCCTCAATTTTTGTGTAGATGATTTGTTGGGTGAAATTTCAACCGATTCCGTTGCAGTTCCATCCGAATTGAATGAAAACAATTGTTTCGATTCTCTAGCTGAATTAAATGATATTTTTAGAAAATCTCAACTTAGCTCTAATTCAAATGGTGAATATAAAAATGTTCTTGATGAAAGTGTTCCAGATGCGATAAACATAGGAACACCCATTAAGCCGGACTTTAGCCCAATAAAACAAATATCAAATATATCAAACCCTCAAACGTCAAAAATAGATGATATTTCATTAATAGGACTTGATAAAATTAGCGACGATTTATTCAAACAAAATCTGAAATATAATGAAAGAATTAAAACGTTCAAAAATTAGGTATTAAATAAATTTTTTTTTTTTACTTTCTTTCGTTTTTAAAAATTTATGTCTTAATTTTTATAAGAGAATTTATGTTAATTCGTTTGTTTTTATTATTTTAATGTTAAATTAATTCAACATTAACTGTATCTGATTCTTATTTCCATTTTGGTTACAACAGTTTATTTTTACTTCAGCAAAGTTACCATTAAAATGTTAGAAATGTTAGAAGCATACCAGTACCATGATCCAGATTACAGCGAACCTGATCTCAAGTGGTACACAGAGGACCAAGGCCCTAAGCCTATAAATATAGAAAAATTCTATAAAAGAAAAAGAGAAAGGGAGCTGACCATTTTGTTAATTGATGTTAAAGTTAATTGTAAAATATACTTTAATGTAAGCTCATCATTTTTGTTCTCCTAAAAGGAGGGCCTATTGAGAATATTTTTAGTTTTTCGCAAATATCTCGAAACGATGCGTTTTTCAGCATTTTTGAATGGGTAAAAAACGCACCGTTTTCGAGATATTTGCGAAAAACTAAAAATATTCTGAATAGGTCCTCCTTAGAAGGACAAAAATGGTCAGCTTACATTAAAGTATGTTTTACAATTAACATCGACGGCAGTCATAGAATTGTCCTTCGATGTCCGTCATATAAGTGACATTTAAGTAAGATTTACAACTAACTTAGTAGTCAGCCTGATAACTGATCCTGGAGACAGTTTTAATTCTGACTTATATGTTAGTTTCATAACTAACGGCTACGTCAGCTATATTCTTTACCTTAATGCTTGTCGTATACCTAACGTTCAGTCGTAATTTACGGTTACAAATAACTAGCTCGAAGGCACTTGATGTATGGGCAATGTCAGTTATTTGTCACCTATATACGATCCATGTCGTACTTTTTATATATCCTTGTGGCTAACGTGTTCATATCATTAGTATACTAAGTTAGTTAACAAATGATGTTTTTTATTTCCGATGAACTAGACAAATAACTGACTCGTGGTATATTGGGGTTAATATGTTTTTTTTTTTTTTTACACTGTTACAAATTGCAATTACATTACAATTTTAAACTTCACGGTAACAAATTAGGTTCAATTACACGCATAGAAGGTGGTGAATTGAATCTAAAAAAACAGTGAAATTAAGTTAGTAATTTAAGATAGTTGATAAAGAAGATAGTTGGGGCTCGAAGCCGCCTTGAGATTAGAAGTCTCATGCTCTTACCAGTTTTTTTTTATTTTTTTTTTTATTTTACTTGATTTCTATTTTCTCAGTGGTACCAGGGAATATTCTTACGACATTTGTTTCCAAGTTAATCATTTTTACTGCCCCCGTTTTTCTACACGTGAGGGTTGCTTTATTTTTTTTGATTTTCACATGAATTGTTGATATGGGTCCTTGCACTTTGAATTTTTTTTCTGATTTTTTCGGAGTTTTAATAATTTCTATTCCTTCAAAAAGTGCTTGAAGGTCGGAGGAGGGTTGAACCCAACTTCTTCCGGTACTCTCGGAATTTTTCTAGGAATTAATTCCTGAAGTTCTAGGGCAGAGATTCCCAACCTGGGGTCCATGGACCCCTTGGGGGTACGTTAACCAATTCTGAGAGGTACGTGGAACTGTTCGTATTGAAAAAATATATGTATGTATATCCTTTTTACGGCTTACACATAATTTCAAAATCTAATTTTCTTTCCAAAATTTTGTGAATTGTGTATAATTGTGTATATTTTAAATAAGTATATTAAAACTCATAACGAAATCTTCAAAAAAAATGTTGATGTTATCATTCCTCCAACTATTAATGTCGATAATTGGATTAGAAACGCCTTCAAAATTTCATTAGACAAGATTGTTGACACTGATAATGATAACGCAAAAGATGAACCCATTGACTTGAGAAATAACATAAAAACTCGCAGTGATTTTGAAACAATGATGCTGGATCAATTTTGGTGCTAACAAACCGAGGTGTATCTAATCACAACGTGCGAATTATATTTTTATTTAGATAAAGATTTAAAAAAAAATAAAAGATTTTTATTTTTCTTTATTATAAAACACTTTATTAAACTTGTTTAAAAAAATATAAAATTGAATATAAAAATATTATTAAAAATAGTGAATTTATTTAGTATTTAAAAAAAATGGACTTAACACTTTAAACTCTAATCAAGAACTAAATTTTAATCTTAAAAATATATTTCCATCTGTACTTAGTTTCTACTTTCTTTGTTCCCTTTCCTATTAGTATTTTCTAATGTTATTAAAATAATCCTTTTTTTATTATTTTATAAGGATCTTCTTTCTTTTGTTTTACGATCCTGAAAACATGAATAATCTTGTTTAATCATTTATTTATTTTGAACCCTAATATTCATGGCGTCTAAAATATCTGAGTAATGATTACTAATTATCTTTTTATCAACTGTACCTAAGTTATTACTCATTACTGTATCAATATGTTGGGAATTTTGTGATTCATGGATTTTATTTGGTACGGGAATATATATAACTTCTCCCTCCTTCAGATTAGAATTCTCCTGAATTCTGCGTTTTCTACAACATTTTATTATCAAAATTATCATTGGAATTAAAATTAAAATTGCAATCAAAATTATATTTGTATTCATATTTATATTCTTTTTGAATTTTATTTCTTCTATTTCTTTAATATTTTCCCCAAAATTAAACCAAAAATCTTCAAAAGTTATTTTATCTACAAAATTATTGTTATTCATGTTCGGATAGTAAAATCTTTGCTTTACAATTTGTTTCTTATTTGAAAAAATTTTATTTGCTATTTTTAGCGTACAATTATTAAAATGAATTAAATTATTTTTTGATATAATTAATTTTCTATCATCGCAATGATTTTCTATTTCTAAATTATTTGAATTTTTTATTACAATTGTTACCTCATCTATTTGAACTATTTCTGTTACATTATTTCTTATCAATCTACAATTTTTCTTTAGTACACAATGTTTACTTAACTCTAATTCATTTATTGTTTTAAATTCTTCAAATTTATAAATTTTGTTTCTTAATTCTATTATTTTCTCAGGAAGATAGTCTATTTCCTTATTTTTACTATTTGGGATAGGCATTATGATTTTCAAATCTACCTCTTTAAATAATTTTGGAACTTTAATTGCAAATATTAATAAATCATTTTGAAATTTACTAACTCCTAATCTAATGTATTGTAATTTATTAAAATCTATGCTATATGTTTCTATTTCTTCATTTGTAAGTATATTTGGATTTAAAATTCCATGTCTCGCTGAAGCTAAATTTTCCTGTATTAGATTTATTTTATCTTTCATTATTTGAATTTTTAATAATTGATCATAGAACATATTTCTCTGAATAAATGAATTTATCTTATCGTACTCCCTCTTTACTAAATCTCTATCGCTTGCAATAATTTCTTTAATTTGTTTAAATGTTTTATTAAAATTGTCATTAATTTTAATTTGTTTGTTAACGTTTTCTATTATATTATGATTGTTAATATCTGTTATAGCTAAATGTTTTTCAATATTATGTCTATCTTCATCATCCATGGTTCCGAATAACCATTTTGAAGCACTACCTACTATATTTATTAAACCTCTTTTTTCTCTTTTTTTCGACGGTGTTAATGTTTTTACTCTCTCTAATAACTCATTTAATTCCTTAAATAGTAAAGGTTTATTTTTTATATTAAGATTATGAATATTAATTTCCATTATATTTAAAATGTCTATTATGTCTGTTGTATTAATTATATGTAATATTATGTCAGTCTCTGTCACTATTTCTATTGTATCTAACTGTATCGTCGTAAACCCTGATTCGTCATTTATTTCCTGAAATGTCATTCGTCCTTGTATCATTGTTATCAATAGTAACCATGTCAATATCATTGTCCAAATCTGTAAATTTAAGTGGTCTTTTAACGTTTTTTAATTTAGTTTTGCTGAATTTTGGTGGTCGTTTCTGTCTGACTGCTTTAAAATTTTTAATAAATCTCTTTTCCCTTTTTTCTTCATATTCTTCATATTTTTGTCTAACTAACATTTTATCTTTTATCTTATTATCAGTTACAATTATTTGTGTTTTATGTTTATTAACGATTTCTTCTTTTATTTGTATCTGACTTGATAAATTTTCTTCCACTGAATGTACAGTAGCTATATTTACGTTCTCTCTTTCATCTTCTGTATTAAATAACCCTTTTAGTTCTACTTTTGAATTTGAAGTACTGGTTAATTTGTCTTCCTCTTTAGAAACTGAACTATTAACTGTTTTAACAAGTTTATTTCTTTCTAAAATTTCATCATTCTTTGTATGCTTTATATCTAATTTCTTCATCTCTTCCTCTTTTTCAATTATTTCTAACGCACCTATCTCTTCAAATAAAAACGTATTATTTAAAAATATATTCTTTTTTCCTTGAAATTCTATAAAACCCTCTTTTAAATTGATAGTAGTATTTAAATTTTTTATTATATCCATTCCTATTATAAATTGATAATTTCTATTATTTAATTTTTTTATCTGCCATCTAACAAGTCCTCCCGGAGGTGCATTCATTTCCTCCGCTGCAGGTGTATGCATTTCCTCATAAATTGAATCCCTTCCAATTATCGTTGTAAAATTTATTGGCTCTATTTTTTTTCTTTTAAATCCCGTTATTCTATCGTCTACTATACTTAATGTTGATCCCGTATCAACTAACGCAAAAAATTTTCGTTCATTAATTGTTAAAATTATTATTGGTAATTGTTCCGAGGCTGGTTTATAAAAAACTCTACATGATTTGAATATTCCTCGTTCCTATCTTCGTTATTTCTATTCTTTTCTTGGTCTACCGATCTTTGTCTAGTTCTGTCATATTCGTGGCAATTTTGGCCCTGACTATACCTAGAGTTTCCTGATCTTTGGTATCCTCTGTTATTTAAACTTTCAATGTTATCTACTTCCATATCTTCAGCTTTTCTAGCATTAAAATTCTGTTGTTGGCAATATTGGCCCGAATTATTATTACTAAAATTTCTCTGATTCCCTGAATTATTACTTCTAAAATTTCCTGAATCTCTTTGATTTCCTGCATATCTAAAATTTCCTGAGTTTCCATAATTATTATTTCTAAAATTTCCCCAATTTCCATTATTTCTAAAGTTTCCTGAATTTCCATTATTTCTAAAGTTTCCTGAATTTCCATTATTATTTTTAAAATTTCCCCAATTTTCATTTCTAACGTTTCCTAAATTTCCGTAATTATTATTTTTAAAATTTCCTGAATTTTCATTATTCTTTGCATTTCGATAATTATTATTTCCTAAATTTTGATTTCTTTGCATATTATTAAAATTTTTATTTTTATCATTGTTTTCAAATTTATAATTATTTTTTCTACGAGCCCTGCATCATAAGACCTCGTACGGGTTTTTTTTTTTGAGTTTGTTCTACTTTTTTCCAGTTTTCTCCAGTTTTGTATTTTTTTCGTTTAAACCAACCTTTTTTAGGAGTTTTTGGTCCTTATAAAAAAAAAAATTTTTTAAGTTAAATTTTGAGAAAAAAATTATTTTCTAAAAGTCTACTTTTTCAACTTTTTTTATGGGCATCGCAGAAATTTTCGAAAGATGCATTTTGAAGGGCATTTGGGAGTAGTTAATTTTAGCTTTTTAGGTTTTGGCGATAAAATAAAGGAGATAGCCAAAAAACGCCTTTGAAATCCCAAAAAACAGGCCAAAATTGCTATTTTTCGCGTATTTGACCTGTTTTTTGGATTTTCAAACGCGTTTTTTGACTCTCTCCTTTAATTTATCGACAAAACCCAAAAAGCTAAAATTAACTACTCCCAAATGCCCTTCAAAATGCATCTTTCGAAAATTTCTGCGATGCCCATAAAAAAAGTTGAAAAAGTAGACTTTTAGAAAATAATTCTTTTCTCAAAATTTAACTTAAAAAATTTTTTTTTTTATAAGGACCAAAAACTCCTAAAAAAGGTTGGTTTAAACGAAAAAAATACAAAACTGGAGAAAACTGGAAAAAAGTAGAACAAACTCAAAAAAAAAAACCCGTACGAGGTCTTATGATGCAGGGCTCGTATACTCTTGTCTTATACAAGAATCCTCAAATCTTCTACTTCTCATAATGCTTACAATTTTCCCTAAATTATTTTCTTCGTATATTTTATCCAGTAAGATTCCTTGTACTCTATCTTTTATTATATTAACTAATAGACTATCAACATTGCTTAAATTAACACTATTATTATCCTTATGATAAATACTTATTTCATTTGATTTATATTTAATATCTTGTATTTCAAAAACTAAATCACTCACTTTGTTTGCTCCTAAATTGTAAATTCTTCTGTAGATGTCTGCTGGTTCCGCATCTGGTCTGTATCTCATTTTCAATACCGTTTTGATTTCATTCCAATCATCTGGATTCTGCATGTTGATTATTGTATTTTTGGCTTCTCCTTGTATCTTTTCGTTGAATATTGTTCTTACCAAACTTCTCATTACTTCTGGATCTGTTACTGTGGACATGTAATATTCCATACTTGTTATAAATGCGTTGATTGTTATATCTCCTGTTCCCGTGAATGTTGACATATACCTGATTTCTCTTAACATTCTTTCTCTGTTATCTTGATGTTGCCTTTGTCCATTCCCAACTTGTTGTTGTATTAGTATTAAATTTCGTTGTTGTTCTTGCAGTAATGCTGCATTCAATTGTTGGACCTCTTGAGTTTTGATCAATAAAGCTGCTTTGAATTGTTCTTCTGTTGCCATTTTAATTTTTTTTTTTTTTTTTTATTCACTTTTTATTTAATTTATTAATTATTTTTATTTTTTAACCCTCTTGTATCTGCGGTTATATTTCCTTCGTTGTCCAAGGTGTTAACAATTTTATTTTATTTTTTATTTTTTTTATTAATTCTTTTGTGTCTGCGGAAAAATTAATTTTCCTTCGTTGCCAAGATCTTAATATTTAATTTGAATTTATCGTTATATAAAAAAAATTTAACTTTTTATAAAATAATTTATTTATTTAATTAATATTTTTTTTATTTAAGAATGATTCGTTTCGCTGGACTGCCTTCAGAAAGTGCAATCCTACCGACTGCGCCAATTATATTTTTATTTAGATAAAGATTTAAAAAAAAATAAAAGATTTTTATTTTTCTTTATTATAAAACACTTTATTAAACTTGTTTAAAAAAATATAAAATTGAATATAAAAATATTATTAAAAATAGTGAATTTATTTAGTATTTAAAAAAAATGGACTTAACACTTTAAACTCTAATCAAGAACTAAATTTTAATCTTAAAAATATATTTCCATCTGTACTTAGTTTCTACTTTCTTTGTTCCCTTTCCTATTAGTATTTTCTAATGTTATTAAAATAATCCTTTTTTTATTATTTTATAAGGATCTTCTTTCTTTTGTTTTACGATCCTGAAAACATGAATAATCTTGTTTAATCATTTATTTATTTTGAACCCTAATATTCATGGCGTCTAAAATATCTGAGTAATGATTACTAATTATCTTTTTATCAATTGTACCTAAGTTATTACTCATTACTGTATCAATATGTTGGGAATTTTGTGATTCATGGATTTTATTTGGTACGGGAATATATATAACTTGCGTTAAAATTTCTTATTCCGTTTGTTATAACCTGTATGCACTCTTTTTTAGGGGTACGTAAAGATTCAAATCTTTATCAAGGGGTACAAATATTTCAAAAGGTTGGGAACCATTGTTCTAGGGGCTCTTCCATGATAGGAATTTGTGGCTCCCTTTCTCTTTTTCTTTTATAGAATTTTTCTATATTTATAGGCTAAGGGCCTTGGTCCTCTGTGTACCACTTGAGATCAGGTTCGCTGTAATCTGGATCATGGTACTGGTATGCTTCCAACATTTCTTGGCAGTCTTGAATTGTTACTGGTTTATTTTCCATCTGAAAATATTGGAATATTTATTTAATGAATCCCTTTACCCCTTTTTTTTTCCAAAGAAAAAATATTTTTTTAGTGAAAGGATAGTTTTGAAGAAAAAAAAATATAAGATTTGCAGAGAAATAGTATAGACATAGAAGAGATTAATAAAAAAAATTTTTTTTTTTGTTAGTAATTTTTTTGTAAATTTTTTTGTATTGTTAATTTTTTTACTTGTGTATATCTACTTAAGGACTTATCTATTTCATTTTGTGTAATTAAGATTTCATTTTCTAAGTGGTAGTTACTGCCATTTTTTGTTGGTATTTTATATTTTTTTATTGTATTAGTTTCGTCTTTTTTTCCTATGAATTCTAGTACAATATTGTGGTTTTCGTGAGTAGAGTCAGAAGTTTGTTGGTTTTTTTCCTTGTTATTAGAAGGAGATGATAATTTATTTTTAATTGTATCCCAGTTCAGGATAATTAATTTATAAAATAGATAGGTAATTATTAATAGCAAGTTTGCTATATTAAATCCTATATTGGTATTGTGAACGGCTATTAGGTGGGGTTTAAAATGTAATGATAAATCTGCAAATTCGGAGGTCTTTTTAGTGAGGGATTGGACTAGGTTTTGGTATGTGAAATTATCTTGAAGTAAACTGAAATTAACTTTACTGCTATTATATAGTAGCATGTCCAGTGAGTAATTTTGAAAACTGTATACATTAGGTATTTCCTGGACTTGATATTGGGTCAAAATTTGCTCTATCTTAATTACTTTTTCTTTTCTGCAGAGGTGAATTGGAATTTTTTTTATTCCTTCTGTGGTTAGAATTAAGCATTGGTTTAAGGTTTCTAATGTTACATTGGTATTTCCCTGGGTTGAAATACATTTCTGTATTGTTCCTATTTTATTTACATATGCTATTTTATTACTCTGTGTCTTAAAATGTTTGTTTGTGTTATTGAAGTTAACTGTTAAGAATTTAAAATCTTGTTTGTAGCACTGATTACACAAAAAGAGTGAATGTTCTAGTGACTGGCATCCTGAATTTATTTGTAAGGATGGTAAGATTAGGGTGGGAAGTTTCCTCCAGTGTACCTCAGTGGGAGTTGTAAAGATAAAAAAGGGAGTTAACTCATGATATATTAGAGTTGGGTGAGGGTTAAAATTATGGGCTATTAAGTCTGTCCAGTACATTATTTTTTTATTGAGAAATTTATAAATTTCATCGCATTCCTGTGTGGCGATACATTTCCCTACCCATTGATGAAGGTATAGGGATTGTCTTAATGAATTAAATAGTTCTAGAGATCTTGCTTGGGTGTGAGATATTGTGTTTCTAACATGGTTTTTTTTGTTCTAATTTCCAAGTTTTTATGTTTGTTATTAAGTTTATTGTTTGTATAGTGTGTTGTGTTGTTAAAATTTTTTCATTTAGGTATTTTTCTAATTTTTCTTGTTGGAAATTGAGTTCACTTAAAATTTTTTCTGTTTTCTGAAAAATCTCGTTTTCTTGTTTAATCTGGTCTTCTACTAACGAGCTAATATACTGAATTTCTTGTTTTGAATTTTCTAATTGATTTTTAAATAAATTTAGGTCTATATTACAGCTATTGTAATTAAATCCCCATTTACCTATTAAGTTTTTTATACAATTCTAGAAGGCCCGATAACCCGACTTCGCATAGAGTAGTTTCGCAATCTTTGAATTTTTCTTTAAATTCTATTGAATTTATAAGGCCTATTAAAGGTAAGTTTTCAAAATTTTCTATTATTTTAATTTTTCCGGTTTGTATCTCTATTCTAGGTTCTTCACAAAACCATTCTAGTTGCAAGTTTTCTATATGTCTTGGTTGAAGAGCCCACCCTCTTAATTCAGGGTATATTGAGCCTAACATTTTTATATTAATTTTTTCGTTAGGGGTGAGTGTTCTCTCAATTCCTTTAAACAGGAAGTTTGTTTCAGAAACTGGTGCTACTAAGCTTAGAGGGCTTATTTTATTATTGTTTATCGCTATACCAGAAACATTTGGGGTTAAGATTGGAGGGACTAGAATGCCGTCTTCACAATCATGAATTAGTTCAATATTTTTCAATGATTTTCCAAAAATTGGGTATACTGTACTATAATTTAGGAGTTTTGTAGTATATATTTCTATTTTTTCTTCGTATAACGGGTAAATATTAAGTTCAGTTCTGTCATAAACTGGTCTGTATAAGTCTTGTATTACCACTACACTAGGGTGAATTTTTTGTATTCAGGTCATTATTACTAATACTTGTTTAAGTAGGCAGTAACTACGTACTTGACAGATTATCATTAGTAAGAATAAAGTGAGAAATATTGCCAGGATAGTTCCTGTTAAATATTAAAAAACTGTTATTGGCTGCGTCAACCAGGACATAGATATCCCGATGCAGCTTAGAAGGTCCTTACACATAATATGAATTTCACTTTTATATTATTATTAAGGGGGTCTTCTACTCTAGAAATTTCAAAAAATCGAAAAATTTTTTTTTTCATAATTCGATAGTTTATATATTCAAAAATATCTCTCTAAAAGGATTTTTCAAAATTCAAATTATTTCCGAAGTTATAGCCGTTTTAGTGTCGTGGCAACTAAACCGGTTGGACTAAACGTAAAACTTTAAACGCGTTTTTCTCGAAACTACTTTTTTCGATGCGGTAACCACAATATCTCAAGTTCTAATCAGCTGATTTACGTGAAATTTGGCATTAATATTCTTTATATATCTCTCTAACGCATGAACCAACAAAAAATAAAAATTAAAAATTTTTAATATTTTTAAAAAATTCGACAAAGTTGAAAAATTAGTGAAAAAATCGACCTTTATTTTTGAGTAGCCGCCATTTTATGAAAAAAAATTTTTTTTCAGTTTCGTTGGTTCATGCGATAGCGACATTCATACTAATCAAGAATCCATCATTGTTTTATTTTTCAGATGACCACAAGGGCGGAAATCATGGTGATGAGGACACTGCTTTTTTTTTCCCCCCTCTACTTCAAGGATGCATAACTTGATGAAAAAAAATTTTTTTTTTTTTGAAATTTATTTTGTGTATTCTTTAAATATAAATAAACACATGATAAAAAAATGGATAGTAAAATTATCAAATGCTTTTTTTTTATCGACTGCCGAAAAACGCTCGAAATTCGAGCCTCTAGAGTAGAAGACCCCCTTAATATTATTTTTTTGTTTTGTTTATATATATATAATTTTTTTTTTTTTTTTGTATTTTATCTTATTTTATTTTTATATATTTTCTTATTTAATATTTATTTCTTACTTTCTAAAAAAAACTTAGTATTAACAAAATTATTTTTACCGTGTATCTCTCTTTTTTTTTTTTATTTTTTTTGTTTTTTTTTTCTTTTAAGAATATATATATTTTTCTTTCTTTTTTTTTTTAAAATATATTTTTTTTTTATTTTTTATTTTTTTTTTGATATTATTATTTTTTTTTTTTTTTTTATTTTTTGTATATTTTTTCAAATATTTTTTTAATTTACAATATTTTGGTTTTAACAATTTCCTTAAGTAGTTTTTAACTTACTAAAACAAAAAGTTTTGTTTTTTTTTTTTTTTTTTTATAATTCGATATTGCAGAATTGCTTTCTTTTACTTTCACATATATATATTCAAGACTTGGCAATATTGTTTTATTTGTGAAGGTTTTTTTTTTTTCTGGTTTTCTAAAAAAAAATTCAAAATAAAAAAAAATGTGTTATTATTCATTTTTTTTTTTCTTAAGGACGAAACAAAAATCTTTTATTTAGTAATTTAAGTTAATTTAGTTCATCAGATTTTCTCTTCTTAACTTTTTAAATCCTTTGCATGATATCTGCCTATCGTGTTTTTTCCTACTAAGTCCTTAACTTCATATATACTACTTCCAATTATTTTCAGTACCATACATGGTATGAATTTCTTCCCTAGCTTTGCATTAAAGTGCTTACTAAAGTCACTTTGTGCAAAATTTCGTCTATATATTGTCTGTCCTATCTTAAATTTAACATTTTTACATTTTCTATTATATAATCTTCTGCCTTTTTCTTTAGATTTTTCTAAGTTGCGTTTTACGATATCTTTTATAATTTGAAATGATCCAGGAGGGGGTAAGATTTCTACATCCTCTCCTTCGATCATTTGCATTTTCCTAAGCAACTTAAAAGAGCTTCCATGAGTTATCATTTGTTGCCCAAAAAGGATATAATAGGGCGACATTCCTGTCGCTTCATGAACAGTGGCACGAAGAGCTGTGCTTATTTTATCTAAGTCACCGTCCCAGTTATACTGTTGGTCGTCTATATAGGCTCTTATGGCATTTAGAATGGACCCATTAACCCTTTCGCTTGCGTTTGCTTGAGGTGCATAAAAAGCAGTTAATTTATTTTCTATACCGTAATTATTTAGATAGGATTCGAAATCTTTCGATACTAGGGGTGTTCCGTTGTCACTTAGTATGCTTTCCGGACAACCAAACAAACTAAATGTTTCATCTAAAACCTTAATTGCATTAGCAGTTGTTGCTTTTTTTAGAGGTCTTATTATTACATATTTTGAAAAGGAATCTAGGATAATAAATATACAGGTATTTCCAGATCTAGATCTAGGATATGGGCCGAAAAAGTATATGTATAAATTTTGAAATGGTCTTGAAGGTATTGGTTTATTTCTCATTGGGGGTCTTAAAATTTGATTATTGGGTTTTGTTTCTTTACTGTTGGTCGTCTATATAGGCTCTTATGGCATTTAGAATGGACCCATTAACCCTTTCGCTTGCGTTTGCTTGAGGTGCATAAAAAGCAGTTAATTTATGTTCTATACCGTAATTATTAAGATAGGATTCGAAATCTTTCGATACTAGGGGTGTTCCGTTGTCACTTAGTATGCTTTCCGGACAACCAAACAAACTAAATGTTTCATCTAAAACCTTAATTGCATTAGCAGTTGTTGCTTTTTTTAGAGGTCTTATTATTACATATTTTGAAAAGGAATCTAGGATAATAAATATACAGGTATTTCCAGATCTAGATCTAGGATATGGGCCTAAAAAGTCTATGTATAAATTTTGAAATGGTCTTGAAGGTATTGGTTTATTTCCCATTGGGGGTCTTAAAATTTGATTAGTGGGTTTTGTTTCTTTACATATTGTACAATCTTGTACATATTTTTTTACTTGTGAAAACATACGGGGCCAGTAATATTTCGTCCTTATTTTATACAATGTTTTTCCTAAACCTCCGTGTGCAGAATGTGGTGGGTCATGATTGTTCTTAATGACGTCCGTTACCAATTCTTCTGGGATCCAAAGTCTCCATAGATTGAATTCTGACATTTCCTGGTCTTTTCTGAATTCAATTCTTTTAAATACTTTCTATTATTTTTAGGTCAGGTAACCTATCTTGGTTATCTTTTATTGCATCTCGAATTTCTTTGTAATTATTCGATTCGAATGCTTCTGACTCTAAATCAAGGTCTGCGTAACGTAAAGTTATTTCTTCTATTCCAAAAGAACGTGATCATGTATCTGCTACAACATTTTTTTTTCCAGATCTATGTTGTATATCAAATTCAAATGCTTGAAGTTTTAAAGACCATCTAAAAAGTTTACCGTGATGGTCTTTGCACGTCATTAACCACTTTAGTGCTGCACAGTCTGTTAACACAGTAAATTTAACTCCTTCGACATACATTCTAAATTTTTTTATCGCTTCGACAACTGCAAAACATTCCTGTTCTGTAGCTGCCCAGCGAGCTTGAGTTTCATTAAATTTTTTTGACATGTATGCCACAGGGTGTTCTTGGTTTTCTGAATCAAGTTGAAAAATTACTGCACCAATACCAGATTGACTGGCATGAGTTTGTATATAAAAGGGTTTATTATAATCGGGAGGGGCTATAACCGGTTCTGTTATTAAAATTTCTTTAATTTTTTTGAAAGCTTCTAGCGACTCATTTGTAAAAATGAATTTATTATTGTTATTTTTAATTTTCAGGCAATCAGTAATGGGTGCTACTATTGTAGAGTAGTTTTTAATTAGTCGCTGAAACCACCCGGTCATTCCTAAAAATCGTCTAGTTTGTTTCAAAGATTTAGGCTATGGATATTCAGTTATTGCTATTATTTTGCCTGGATCAGGTTTAGTACCGTTTGCGCCTATTACGTAACCTAAATATTTTATTTCTTTCATAAAAAATTTAGATTTTTCTACGTTTATTGTTAGGTTTGCTTTTTTAAGGGCAGTAACTACTTGTTTTAGAAGTTCAAAGTGTCGTTCTTTAGTTTCTGTTGCGATCATTAAATCGTCTAGATAAACTTTGACTTCTTCTTTTAAATGTTGTGGTATAACTTTGTCCATTAGCCGACACATTCTTTGAGCTGCGTTGCAAAGTCCGAAAGGCATTCTGGTGTACTGATAAAGGGGTCTACCAGGAATTGCAAAGGTAGTTTTTTCTCTTGAAACTTTTTCTAGAGGAATTTGCCAAAATGCATCTTTAAGATCTATACTGCTAATATATTTTGTTTTATCTATTCTAGCTAGTAGTCCTTGGATGTTTGGTAAAGGATACGCGTCTTTTTTTGTTAACTCATTTACTTTTCTTGAGTCTAAACAAAGTCGGTTTTTCCCTGATTTTCTAACTAAAACTACCGGAGATGTCCACGCGCTATTGCTCTCTTCGATCACGCCCATTTCTAACATTCTGTCTACTTCTGCGTACATTAAGGTTTGAATGGCAGGTGAAATAGGGTAATGTTTTTGTTTTATTGGATCATTTTCCCCTGTGTCTATTACATGTTCTTCTAATGAAGTACACCCTAGTCCTTCTACTGCATATGAAGGAAACATTTTTTTTATAGCTTCTAACTCTATCTGTTCTTTTAGATTTAACTGATGAATATTTTGGTCAGTTTCTGAAATTTCGTTTACTAGATTAAAAATTTGAGGAGCTAGGTTAAATTCTGTCCAGAAATTTACACCAAGATATAGTTCTTGTGACAATTTAGGGACAACGTGAATTTTAAAAATTTTTGACATTTTATTAAAAATAATAGGTACAAGGATATATCCTATTATTTCTGTTTTATTTCCTGCTGCGGTTATTACAGACTCCCTAATTTTATGCAATTTAAAATTTGTTTCTTCTGCAATCCATTTTCTGTCTTTTCCTAAACAGGAAATTGATGCTCCAGAATCTAATAGTCCCATTAATGCTTGTTTTCCTATCTGGATTTTTACATATGGTCTATTATCTTGTGGTGTTTTTATGATTGATGAATGAATTTTCTTTTTATCTTCTTTAATCAGTCTATAATATTGATTTTCACGTCTTGATTTTTCTTTTCTTTTCTTTGATTTATTTATTTTGTTAATATTTAATCTTATTTCGCTAACATTCTTAAAGGTAACTATTTCGGCTCTTTTTCTCTCATATCTTTGTTTTCTGATATGATATGGAGGCCATTGTTTTGTTTCTTTTGATGAAATTTCGTCCTTTTCTGTTCTTTTTAGAATTTTGGTAATTTTCATTTCTTCTTTTTTTGATTCATTATTTTTTTCATTTTGATTATGCAATATTTCTAAGTTATCTTTATTTTTATCATTAATTTTGTCATTAATCTTATCAAAATTTTGGCCTATTTTTAAATCTGCAGACGGCCTTTCCACAGATTGGGAATTTAGTTTCCCTGGAACCGAACTGTCTTGTGGCAATTTTTGCAAGTTGGAGAAACTTCGTTAGGCATTCCACATTTGTAGCAGAAAATTCTCCTATAGTTCTCAGTACAGTCCATGAATGCATGGCCTGGTTTTTCGCAATTCCAACAACGCAGGTTGGTTTCTGGGGTACTTGGTCTGGATATTTGTTGTTAAATTTTTAGTGGTTCTTCATATTTTTTTTTTAAATTTCCTGCATTAAATTGGGGCTGCTTGGTTGTATTTTGAACTGCCTCTACTTCATAAAATTCATTTTCGTAATAGTCATCATATGGGTAATCGTCCTCATATTGAATCTCTTGTACCCTATACCTATTACGCTCGCCTCCTGGTATCTGATAAGTATTTTCTTCTCTATATGTTTGTTTCATTTCTTTGCTAGCGTCGATCATTGTAAATTTAGTTCGAAGTGTGGTAAGGTCGCGAATTTCAACTGCTTGGAGTGGTTCTTTATACTCCCTTCTTACATTAAGTTTAATTCGGTTCGTTAAACGTCGTTCGTTTAAGGGTTCCTCTAGTTTTTGGTTAAGGGCTATCATGGCTTGAATAAATTCTCGCCAAGTTTCACCTAATTTTTGTTTTCTATTTACTAGCTCTGTTATTTTTAAGTCTTCATCAAGGGCTTCAGCGTACTCATTTATGAGGGCTGAACTGAAGGTCCTCCAAGTTGTCTCTTGCTTGTCGTGAGTTCTAAAGTATACGAAATACCATTTTTTTACTGCTGGGTCTAAAAGTTGATGAAAATTATTTATTAATACTCTGTCGGAAATGTTATGGTCTATTCTTTGATTATCTACGTCTTTTACGAAGTTTTCCACTTCGTCACCATTAAAGAATAGACCGAAACGCTTCTTTAAATCCAGTTCCCTAGTATATCTGGGTTCTGGTTGATAAACCGCGCGTCTTTCTCTGTTTTCGTTTTGATCGGCTTGTCTTTGGGCCTGTCTTGGGGGGGGGACCTGGAGTCTCTTGCTCGGGTACTAGACCTTAATTGTTGTGACCCGGCTGACCTTGAATTTCCGTTTTGGGACGCTGGGGGTCTCGATTGTCTTCTTTCTCTTTTATCCGGGAGGCTAGGTGTAGACGAACCTGAGCTCAAAATATCAGGGCTTATTGATCTTTTTTGCCTATTTTGGGGAGTTGGTTGTTTTGACAAATAATCTGTCACAACCGGATGAATTCTTCTTTCAAGATTTTCTATCATGGCCATAATACGTGCCATGGTTCCTTCTCCATTTTTTTCTGCCTGATTTTCGGACAGATTTTTTTGTGTCCCCTGGTTTAGGGAACTCAAAATTTTTATTTCGTATTAATAAAGGTGGTGCTCCTTTTTTGTTGGGGTCTGTTACTTTTTTTTGGTATTCCTTATTCCCATGCATAATTATACTTGAAAATCCTGGAAAGTCCTGGAGCTTGATGGTTTTCTCCAACCAGTTATATCTATTTCTTGATTTCTGTTTTTCTGTTGTTTCTTGTTTCCTGTTTTATTGGAATATATTCTTTCCTCATTGGTTGCAGATTCTGTGTCTAACAAGGATCCTGGAACGCTTATTATTTTTCTTACTGATCCTGTTTTTGATTTTTTTGTTTCTTCCTCATTTTCTGTTATTGATAGATCAGCAAATGGGCTTATCAGGTCGATTTCATCGTCCTGAATAAGTTGTTTTTTTGCTGGTTTTTCTCGGTTTTTTTCTTGGTGCTTATAAAGTATTTTATTTGTTTCGACTACTATTATTACTGTGTAATTTCCAATTTCATTTAGTAAGTCGGATATTGTTGGTTCTTCTTTATTACCTTCAGTTATTAATTATTTCAGTTTATATTTATGATGCGTTAACCTGCTTACTAATGGTGCTAGATTTTCTAATATAGGAGTCCCTAGTAGCGAAGTTTTGACTTGCTTGATCACTTTTTTAGCGTCAATTATTGCCTTATTTACTTCTTCTGAGGAAGAGGGGTAGTTATGCTTTGCACCCGTTTGTACTCTTGTATCTGGATTCTCGGATTCGCGAGCTAAACATTCTTTTAATTTATCTAACGATTTTAAGTCAGAATAGGGAATCTGATTTCTTTCATATTCATAATTTAGTTCCTCTAATTCTAAATGTTCTGGAACTATATATAAATTAATTTCTTCCATTTTTCTAAGATTTTTATATATCCTTAAAAAAAATTTGTTTATATATATATATATTTATTTTTATTAGTTTCTTTTTTTGTTTTTTTTTTTTCAAGTTACTTTAAACCGTTTTACGAATTTTCTTAATATATATATGTTTGAAGTCTCTATTACTTTCCTTTTTTGTTTTTTTTTTTATTTCAAAAAAAACCAACAGGAAAACTATTTATTTTTTTTTATTTTTTCTGCTATTTTTGTTTTTCTTTTCTTTACTTAAAATTTCTTATTTAATTTTTTTTTTTTTTTTTTTTTAAAAAAATTTTTTAATATAGATATATATTTGTTTTTTTTTTCTTTTATTTTAAGTTAAGGTCCTTTAGGTATCAGAAATGCTTGATGTAAGTATAATTGTTTGATAGAGGAAAAAAAATTTTTTTTGTTGAGAAGAAAAATTTTCTAGGTAAGCTCTATTAGTTTAGGAAAAGTTGGATAGTAGGAAATGGAAACTTTGTTTCATTTAGACTTCTCACCTCAGCATGTACAGTGTAGACAGTGCCTACATTTTAAACTGCACTCACACTGTAAGGTGAAAAGTCGAAACGAAACTGTACCTGTTTTGCAGGTACTGAAAATCAAAATCGCAGTATGTACAGTGTAGACTGTGTCTACATTTTAGACTGCACTCACACTGTACGATGTTGATTTTCTTCCTTTTTTTTTTTTTGTTTGAAGAAAAAGTTAGTTACAGTTATCCTAAGACTTATTCCCAGCATGTACAGGGTAGACAGTGCCTACATTTTAAACTGCACTCACACTGTAAGAAAAGTCAAAGGAGAACTGTGTTAGAAGTAATAAAAAGGTTTGATAGGATAGTAAACAGATAATAAATATTTTCAGAAACATTTCACCCCAGCATGTACAGTGTAGACTGTGCCTACTTTTTTAAACTGCACTCACACTGTAAGGTGAAAAGCCTCTTCCAATATTATATTGAAAATTGTTTTAATAGAGCTAATTATTTCTAGAATATATAAAAAAAATTTTTACTTTACTGTTTTTTCTTTAAAAAAACCATATATATTTATGTATATTTTTTTTGTTAGGCGATTTGCCTTTTTCTTTTCAAAGGGCAGAGACTTGTAAGTTTTCCACCTCTTTGAGAAGGGTGGGACTCATAGTCTTACCACGTTGGCCATTTGTTATGAATTAAATTAAGGTTGAAAAACGGGGGTGTGTGTATAAGCACAAAAATTCTGAGTTCAAGATGAACTCTGAGAAATTTATCATAAAATTTTGATAAAAAATAAAAAAGGGAAAGTGGTGAAAGTAGAGGCAAAAGAAGGTGCTCTACTTTCAAAATTTTAAGCTGGTGCCGAGTCCACTGTCTAGGACATCCTGTTCTCAGGTCGGGTCTAAGCTCGTCGTTGGGTGGGTACGCGACAGTGAACACCAGAGGGTTCATAACAACATTTATAGGATGTCTTTTAAGTAAAAAAAAAAGGAAGATTTTAATAAAAAGGATATTCTAAGAAACCCCAACCAAACCTAATAGAAAGAGCTTAACCTAAATGACTAGGGAGTCATTCTTCAGCTCATGGCCACGGCCATCTATAGCTGGACCTTACATCTGCATTTCTTCCACCTAATCAAGGACCTGTAGGGAATTTTTAGCAATAAAACATTTTGATTAAATTACATACAAAAATTTATTAATGATTTAATTTTCTCAAACTAAACCTACTACGGTTTAAAATATTATAATTCGTTAAAATACAATTTTGCTTCCATGATCATAATGTTTTCTTTTTAATTTTTATTTACAATCAATTACAGGTTTTAATTTCAAATTTTACAAATAGTGTTTTGTTTTGTATTACAAATTTTGGTTCATATTAATGACCTTTATTGCATAATAAAAAGTTTCTTTATAGATTTAATAATAATATTATATATCATTATTTGAAAATTATGATTTATATTGTTAAAATTACTGATATTATATCATAATATTGATATATATATATAAACAATTGGTACTAATAAAAAATATTTTTTTGTTAAAGATGCCTACGTTATGAGGTCTTATTTGTGGTTGACAATATTTGTCATTGGTGGCTTCACCTCGAATTATGTAATTTGGGTGGAGTTGGTCTTAGTTTATTGGTAGTACCATCTAATAAAATTTGTAGCTTTTTTATTTATGATCAAAGTTGATATGCTTTTTTATTTATGATAAAAATTGATATGAAATGAAAATAGAAAAGTTATATTAATTAAATTATTAAAATATAAAATAAA
Source organism: Hybos culiciformis (assembly GCA_964007475.1). Taxonomy (NCBI): domain Eukaryota; kingdom Metazoa; phylum Arthropoda; class Insecta; order Diptera; family Hybotidae; genus Hybos; species Hybos culiciformis. Next base: position 95,889 of record CAXFZM010000070.1, read on the forward strand.
AATTCTACTTATATATTAAACCTAGCCTACATCTACGTAAATACAAGCCATAGTTTTATGTTTGTTTATAAATATCTTTTTTATTTTATTTTAAATATATTATCATAGAATGTAATTTAAAAAAAAATTCCGCCAAGAAAATCTATACATGATCATTTACTCCTAGAAGTATGCAAAGTTGTAAAAGATTGTGTGTGGAAGTAGAGCGGATCCCATTTTGGATTTTTTCTTCTGTCAAAATATTTGAAGTTTAATTTCGTGGTCAGTTTGTTGTTTTTGTTTTTTTTGATTACGGGTACTTTTTTTTTTGAATAGTAATAGGTGTGTTTTGATAAAAGGTAAAAATTTTGATAGGAGTGATAACAAAAAATTATAATAAAGGTAAGTTTTTTATTTTTTTATTTTTTTATTTTTATTTATATATATTTTTTTTTTTTTTTATTTATTTCAAAAGAAGTTTGTTTCAAAAGTTTTTTGTTTTGAAACAAAAAAAAATTTTATTGTGGAACATCCGGTCTAACTCATGGTTCATGATCAGGGTGACCAGTTCTATAAAATAAAATAATAAAAACATTTTTTTTTTCTTTTAGAATGGCTCAATATTGTTGGAGGTGTGGTAGAGAAGGCCACAGATGGAGGAGCTGCCGTGCAGCTGTAGTGGACGACTTAGCAAAGATGAGTCGTTGCTACGGCTGCTATCGAGTACCACACTCAGGGGAGTGTGCGTATTATTATGTAAGTAAAATTTGAATTTTTTCTTTTTTCTTTTTATAAAATTTTTTTTTATATCTGTTTTATATTTTTAGGATGGTGAAGGGGTATGTTGTAGGTGTGGGTCCTGGGAACACGCTCTGGACCAGTGTACCTACTGTTTTGTGTGTAATATGGCACATGAAGCAGTTGTTCATGCTGGTCCAGAGTGTTGTAGATGCCGGCGGTTTGGGCATCTAGTGCACCGGTGTGACTATTGCTTGTCATGTGGGGAGTTGGGGTATTGCTCATGCAATAGCCGGGACTCCGGATTAAGTGGCGATGAGGAGTGGGGTAAGTTATTTGTTTATTTTTTAATATTTTTATTTATTTTTTTTTTATTAATAAAAATTTCTTTTTCAGATTATTCATAATTTAGCTGGAATAATTAACATTAGTTTCTGTATTATTTTTTTTTTTATTATTTTTAAGTTTATTTTTAAAATTAAAAATTATTTTTTTGTTTATATTTTAGTAATAAATTGTTTAAAAAGAAAAATTTGTTTTATTAGTTAGGGATTATTTTTCAGGTTAACTAACGTAACATCACCTTTTTTGTGATCTTTTTTTTTTTTGTTTTGGCGAGCCGTGGTGAAAATTTTATGAAATCACGGCGTAGTTATATTTTTTTTTTGACAGGTGAGTGCTAATATGAATACAAATCAAAATTCTATTTGCAAGAGTTAATTAAATATTTAACTTAACTTTTAAAAAAAAATTTTTGAAAGGTGAAAAGATTCAAAAATGCTACTTTGTAAAGCATATTAAAAAGGTTCAAAATATTCATTCACTTTTAAGTTAGAAAAATTTATTATATGGTTTATTGGAGTAGTCCTATATTTTCACGTTGTGTTTTCTCTGAGTAATATTAGCTATCATTAAGTGCCCTCCACTTGAAATTCTGTTTTCTATTTCTGTTTTCTATTTTTGCAGTTTTTTTTTTTTTTTTGTTTTATTTTACAGAAAATAAACGGCCGTGAAAAATGCGACAAAAATTTTACGAAAAACACCTTTACCAGAAAATCACAAAACTATATTTGAATTTGATTTTTGTGTAGAAACTGTAATTTATCAAAAAAAATAAAAAATTCTGAGAAATAATTGAAATTAATTAGAAATTGTTTAGGAAATTAAAGAAATTCAAAATTTCACGTCACCAGCCCTGGAGAGTGGTATTTTAGCTTTATTTCTGCGTTTGAGATTATTTATTATCTTTTTCCTTTACTTCAGAATCTAAGCAAAAGTGTTCAAGTTTTTTTTAAAGGCTCGTTTGGGCCAAAAAAAACTCAAAATTTAAAAAATCTGCCTTACCTACCCTAGAGCCAGTTATATACTCTCTAACATTTAAGAATAATATTTGTTAATTGAATCGATGAGATTCTAACAGCTAAAAAAGGGAGATCTTTTGTGCTAAAATATATGAGATTTCTTGCAATTCATATGTAGATTTAAATAAGTTTTTTTTTTTGAACGATTTTATTACAAAAAAAAATTATACGCGACAATTCTATATTAAACTAGTATAATTGAAAAGTTGTTTCTATATCAGATATTTTTACAACTTTTACAAAAGGTAAAACAAATGTTTTTTTTTTTTTGTTTTGTTTTTTTTTTCTTTTTTCTTTCTTTTTTTTTTTGTGCATTTATGCATTTGTATAAAAAAATTTATTTTTTTTTTGTTAATTAAAAAATTTTTTTTTCTTTGAGGTTGTGTCATAAGATGGTATTTGTTTTTTTTTTTTGGTATCTCTTAGGTGGGAGTGGTCGTTGCATAAAATTCATTAACCTTTTTTTTTTTTCCATATGCATAAATGAAATATGTTTTTTTTTTTTTCATATGCATAAATGGATTCCCGGACAGTTGCCCAAATGACATTTGCCAATCTGACATTTGCCCACGGACATTTGACAATCTTACATTTGACAATCTGACATTTGACAATCTGACATTTGACAATCTGACATTTGACAATCTGACATTTGACAATATGACATTTGACAATCTGACATTTGACAATCTGACATTTGTCAATCTGACATTTGACAATCTGACATTTGACAATCTGACATTTGACAATCTGACATTTGACAATCTGACATTTGACAATCTGACATTTGACAATATCACATTTGACAATCTGACATTTGACAATCTGACATTTGACAATGTGACATTTGACAATCTTACATTTGACAATATGACATTTGACAATCTGACATTTGACAATATGACATTTGACAATCTGACATTTGACAATCTTACATTTGACAATCTGACATTTGCCAACGAACATTTGCCAACGGACATTTGCCAAACGGACATTTGACAATCCGACATTAGCCAACGGACATTTGCCAACGGACATTTGCCAATTCTACATTTGCCAACGGACATTTGCCAATCCTACATTTGCCAACGGACATTTGCCAATCGGGCATTTGCCAACGGACATTTGACAATATGACATTTGACAACGGACATTTGACAATGTGACATTTGACAATCTGACATTTGACAATCCGACATTTGACCAGTTTTTTCGTTTTACAAAACTTACTTTTTTATGAAAAAAATTTTTTTTTTTTTGAAAAAATTTACTAACTTTTCGTTAGAATATTGCAGAAAAATCCTAGAATGTTGGAAATAAACCCAAGAACACGCAATTCGCAGTGTATTTATTCACTGTGATTTATAAATATACTAGCTACGACTCTGACTGTTTTACTTTTGCAAGTGGAATTTTTGTTATCAGGTTTATAGAGAATTTTAATAGCCAGTTATTTTATAAATTTGGAGAAAACTAAAAATGAACAGGTTTCCAAACCAAACCAGATTTGTGTTTTTGATCATTTCCTCTTTTATGTACAAAACTTGAATGAAATCGGACTCCAATCAGGTTTTAAAATAGCCTGTAATAACCCACGACCCGAGGTAAAGACATGGTGTAAGTTTGATCGATTGAGCGGTAACATATAAGCAGACAGACAAACATACTTTAAGTTTTATATATATAAAAGAAGATAGAAGATATTTATAGTAAAAAAAATATGTAAAATGTGTGTATATAAAACCATAAAGTTAGTACTCTTTATAAGATTTTACTAGATGAATTAATCTAAAAATGTAGGTAAATTATTGAAAATGCAGAATTACAAATTTTTTTAAAGGTTTTTAAAAAATAAATATCATTTCGCAACGATTTTAAAGAGTCAAATTCTTTAAATTTAGGAATATTCGGCGTTGTTGTTGAAATTTAGTAAATTTATAAGTTTAGTGTTGCGAATTTACACAAATTTTTGATTTAGTTTTAACACATGTATATAAATTAAATTCTTGATTTGAGTAATATTTATTTTAAGATGGTAAATCTTAAACGACATAATGATTAACTTTACGCGGCTGCTAATCAGAACGCAACGCCCTTTATTTTCGTTTGAATGTACAGTAGGTTGAGCCAATTATTAAGTAAATTTAAATTGGATCAAGTCTTCTGTAGCTTCAAACAAAAATAAAAGGCATTGGCGTTCTGGTTAGCAGCCGCGTAAAAGTTATTCATTATGTTACCATATTTAAGAATTACCATCTTAAAACAAATATTATTCGAATTAAGAAAATAATTTATAAACAATAAGCTATTTTTAAAATATCTAACATTTTTCAATGAAATTAGCAACACTGAAATTAGCTTAGGACTAAATTACTAAATTTGATTAATAACGCTCAACATTTCAATATTATCTGAACTTGGACCTTAAAACTGACCTTAGAGCGGAACTGACCTGTATACTGACCTGTGAACAGGCCTTACTCATACAAAAAAAAGGAAAAAAAATAACTAACCTTTGCGTAAAAGGCCACTTGCTGACAAAAAAGTTAGTTTACAGACAAAAAATGTCAGTTTGCCAACTTTTATGCTTTTTCCTTGCTTTTTCCTGCTCTTTTTATCGACTCCATGAATTCTGACCGCATGAATTATGACCACGACTGGCGGTCAAAATTAATTTTCAAAATGAATTGACAATTTGACCGCGCCTCAATTTAGAAAAAAAAATTAATTTTGACCAGGGCAAAATGTGCGGACAAAATTCATTTTCAAAATGAATTTTGGCCGCGACTCTATTTAGAAAAAAAATGAATTTTGACCGCGACAAAATTTGCGGCTGTATTATGCAGAAATAGTTTCATCAAAAATATTGCTTAACAAGTATTGAAAATAAAAACAGCTTTTTCGTACATTTTGTACGGCCAATTTTCTTTTTTAAAGAAGCGAATGGGACGTAGTAGGGGGCTGTCCTTTCGCGATGACGTTATCACCAAGAGGTACTATCGGCCATGGGGACTCAGGATATATATGTCATTGAAAAACGTAACTGAAATGTTTTTGAAAAAACGGTTTTTTGCAATTTTCTCGGTAAAGCCGGGATGTCGTTAAAACAGCATTTAGCAACAGAAACAGAATCCCATACATTTGAACAGAATTTATTCTGCGACAGAATTTTACAACAGAATTTAGCGACAGAAAAATTCATTCTGTCCACAGAATTTGAATAACCTCAAACGAGGTTATTTTCTGTTTCTGTTGCCAGAATGTCAATTGAATTTAATTTAATTTTTTTTTGTATTTGTTTATTTACGTTTTTTCTAGTTTTATTTTGTCGGAAAATGGGGAAAACAATTAAATAATAATAATAAAATAATTTTTAAAATCGTAATGACAAGTAAATCGTTTTGTTTCTGTTTTAAAGGCAGCAATCTCATGAGATTCTGACCAGAATTTCAGTAGCAGAATAAATTTTTCTGTCGCTGATTCTGTTCTGTTGCTAAATTCTGTTTTAACGATACCCGGGCTTAACGGTACATTCTAGAATTATAATTTAATAAAATTACTTATGTTTTTAAAAAAAAAATCCAAAAATCTCCAAAAACTTCGGAGTAAATTGCATTTACAACTTTTTCACGCATTTGAACTTTTTATCTTATATTTTTGAAACGGCAAATGAAATCAACCCAATTCTTTGATTTTTCTAGAGCTGACAGTTGTACGAAACTTTTAAAAAAAAGTTATTTGAACAACATCCTTTTGAAAAAGGCCTAAAATCCACAGGCGGTTCTAACGGGAGTCGCACACGGCGCTCGCGATAGAAAATTGTAGCTTCTATTCTATTCACAATGCCATGAAAACGTGAATTTTACAAAATGTTTCCTATACTGCAGTCATAGTGGAAAACACAGTATCTACTAAAATCTGAAAAATTTAAGTATTGATGGCATTTGATAGTAAAAATCACAAATTTTTGAATACAAAAAATTTGCTAAATTATTTTGGAAAATCGATCCAAACTTTCAAAAAAGTTTTTTGATTGTAAAATGTTTTGTATATTTTGTTAAAATTATAAAATTTGGCGGCATGTATTTTTAATAATGAAAAAATGTAACATAACTATACGGAAATACCGTACTATAAAATATACTGAATGAAGAATATTAAAAAAAAGAATAATACGACTAATAAACTTTAAACCTATTATTCTCATATTCAGTTTTTATGTAAATACTGTTTTTTTCCCCTATGACTGCGTTCGACGTTCATCAAAATATAAAGCGCAAATCTTATAGTCTCAAATCATGTTACCGATTTTGGTGTAATATACCAATTGATAAATGTAGAGGTCAATCCAACAATGCTGCAAATATCGCGTAAATATTAGGGTCTGCAAGCGCATATAAAAAGCAACATAGTCCAACGCGCTTTACTAACCATGTATGAGCCATTCTTTAAATTTTGTAATTTAATTATTTTTTGATAATTTAGTTTATAGAAATAATATTTAAATGAAATTGATTTTGTTTGAGGTTTTTCATTAAATTTTAATTAATATTGTTTTATTTTATTTTAATTTAGAGAGTAGAGGCCCAATTTTTTTTTCAGCGCCAGGAGCCCCGACGCCGTTAAAACCGCCTCTGCTAAAATCGCCCCGAACCGCCTAGGACACATTTTTTTATTATTTTTTTTCTTGACGGGCTTCGCGCGAACGAATGGGACGCGGTATGAAGTAATTTAAAATGAATAGTATCTTCTCCATAACTTTTCTGCATAATACTCACGTTCCCGGCAGCAACTCAATTAAAAACAATGAATTTTGACCGCGGCAAAATGTGCGGACAAAATTCATTTTCAAAATGAATTTTGGCCACGACTCAATTTATAAAAAAAATGAATTTTGACCGCGGAAAAATGTGCGGGCAAAATTCATTTTCAAAATGAATTTTGTCCGCGCCTCAATTTATAAAAAAAATGTAATTTGACCGCGCGGTCAACAGACATTTTGTTGCTCGGAAAAATGAATTTTGCCCGCTCATACAAACTTTTTCCGAGTTCATAATTCATGCGGTCATAATTCAGTGCTCCCTTTTTATCAGCTAATGTTAATGGATGAGCTCCAAGAGGACTCATAAAAAAAGCGGAAAATGATTTGCTAAATCCAAAACAACCCGTAAAAAGAAAAATAAATATATGGCTATTTCCAATATTTTAAAGAGTCAAATCCTTTAATTCTAATATTAAAATGTTCGGCGTTGTTGGTTAAATTTAGTTAATATATAAGTTTGGTGTTGTTAATTTAGCAAACTTTTTGATTTTATTAAAAAATATAAGATATTTTAAAAATTGTTTTAATACAATATATTTAACTTATTTTCTTAATTCGAATAAAATTTATCTTAAAATGATAATTCTTAATTATGGTAAATCTTGAATAACATAATGAGTAACTTTTACGCGGCTGCTAACCAGAAGCCAATGAAGATGTACAAAAAGGAAGTCCTTAAGATGTCTTGCGTTATTGAAGGAAAAATATGACGTCGTTATAGAAATGAGAAATGAACATAACCATGCTCCGGATTTGACCAAATCCAAGAAAAGATTGGCAGCAAATAAAATGAAAGAAGCAGCTTCTAGCTCAATAAGAGGGAGCACCAGTAAAATTTATGAGAGCATTCTTTCCAAAGAAGGAAAAAGCCAAGAAGAAATAGATCTAATTCTGCCAGAAAAGAAAACTTGTTTGACTCTTATAAGTAGAAATTATAGAATAGTTATAACACAAAAGGAGCCGCAAGAAATACCCGAAGAAGTGAAAAAGCCGAAAAAAGAGGACAAGTCTTAAGCCCATATATCTTTGAAGGGCGATCAAAGGAGTATAAGTCAATTTTTTACAAGAGCGAAATACATTATTAAATAATGTATATATTTGGTTTTTGTAAAAAATTGACTTATTTTCCTATGATCGCCCTTCAAAGATATGATATGCGATTTTGACCATACAACAATGAAAGGCATATGGAACATGGACGCTACCTTCATCTACCTTCATCTAGCAAAAAATATATATGGCAAAGTTAAAAAAGAAGGACTCCGAATTGCATATATTATATTTATTATATATTATATATTATATTATATATACATACACATATTATATTATATATGTTCTGCCAGTGCGCTCATCATTTCAAAATTTGGGTCTTTTTTAAATTATTTCATCTAGCAAAAATTTTTTTTTGGCAAAGTTAGAAAAGAAGGACTCCAAATTACGTTTATTAACGATATGGAATTTCAGAAAGCAATCCGAATGCTGGTGGCCCTGTCATTTTTGATACCTGATGACATTTCCGATTTGTTCATGAAAATTTGAGAATGCTATCCGGGAAAGAGTTTAAGAAATATATATATATATGTATTTTGAAAATACACATATAAAACAATCGATCTTTTCCCTCCAACGACATGGACAAACCTTTAAAAAAAATTTGTAATTCTGCATTTTCAATGATTTATCTACATTTTTAGATTAATTCATCTCGTAAAATATTATAAAGACTACTAACTTTATGGTTTTATGTATGTTACGGTGAATATACGAATTCCGGGGAATGTGAGTTTAAAAACCAGTAATTTTAATATTACATTACATTTACCGGCCCGATTGGCCCCATTTTTGTGTAGGGCGTATAGGGTTTACCGTTATCCAAAATAGGGGGGTGCGGGGTGGCGGACGGGCGAACTGGTGGTCGGTCAGTTGAATTTGTGGCGCGCGCCGTAAAATCCACTGGCCGACCACCAGTTCGCCCGCCCGCCACCCCGCACCTACCTATTTGGATAAGGGGTAAACCCCCTACGCCCTACATAAAAATGGGGCTAATCGGGCCGGTAAATGTACTGTAATATTAACATTTACCAAAAGTAAACTCACATTCCCTGGAATTCGTACATTCACCGTAACATATACACACATTTACATATTTTTTTTACTATAAATATCTTCTTTCTTCTTAAAATATATAAAACTTAAAGTATGTTTGTCTGTCTGCTTATATGTTACCGCTCAATCGATCAAACTTACAACATGTCTTTACCTCGGGTCGTGGGTTATTACAGGTTATTTTAAAACCTGGTTGGAGTCCCATTTCATTCAAGTTTTGTACATAAAAAGAGGAAATGATCAAAAACACAAATCTGGTTTGGTTTGGAAACCTGTTCATTCGATGAATAAGTAAAAATGATAAATCTTAATTCCCCGTAGATAGTTTTCTCCAAATTTATAAAATAACTGGCTTTTAAAATTCTCTATAAACCTGATAACAAAAATTCGACTTGCAAAAGTAAAACAGTCAGAGTCGTAGCTAGTATATTTATAAATCACAGTGAATAAATACACTTCGAATTGCGTGTTCTGGGGTTTATTTCCAACATTCTAGGATTTTTCTGCAATATTCTAACGAAAACTTACTAAATTTTTTCAAAAAAAAAAGTAAATTTTTTCATAAAAAAGTGAGTTTTGTAAAACGAAAAAACTGGTCAAATGTCGGATTGTCAAATGTCAGATTGTCAAATGTCACATTGTCAAATGTCCGTTGTCAAATGTCATATTGTCAAATGTCCGTTGGCAAATGTCCGATTGGCAAATGTCTGTTGGCAAATGTAGGATTGGCAAATGTCCGTTGGCAAATGTAGAATTGGCAAATGTCCGTTGGCAAATGTAGAATTGGCAAATGTCCGTTGGCAAATGTCGGATTGTCAAATGTCCGATTTTCATGGGCAAATGTCCTGTGGCAAATGTCCGTTGGCAAATGTCAGATTTTCAAATGTAAGATTGTCAAATGTCAGATTGTCAAATGTCATATTGTCAAATGCCAGATTGTCAAATGTCATATTGTCAAATGTAAGATTGTCAAATGTCACATTGTCAAATGTCAGATTGTCAAATGTCAGATTGTCAAATGTCAGATTGTCAAATGTCAGATTGTCAAATGTCAGATTGTCAAATGTCATATTGTCAAATGTCAGATTGTCAAATGTCAGATTGTCAAATGTCAGATTGTCAAATGTCAGATTGTCAAATGTCAGATTGTCAAATGTCAGATTGTCAAATGTCATATTGTCAAATGTCAGATTGTCAAATGTCAGATTGTCAAATGTTAGATTGTCAAATGTCAGATTGTCAAATGTCCGTGGGCAAATGTCAGATTGGCAAATGTCTTTTGGGCAACTGTCTGCCCCCCGCATAAATGAAATATGATGAAAAAAAAGAAAAGTGATATAGAAAAATTGTCATGGTAATAAGAATATTTACAATTTTATGTTGTTAAATTTTTAGATTTTTGAAAAGAGAATTTGTTTTTTTTTTGAAAAGAAATTTTTGAATTTGTTTTCCGCCACATATATATGTATACGTAAATGCGGATTCTTTTAACCAATCTCGTACAAACGTAAATTTTGGTATGATTTATTAAATTTCTTTATTTTGGTCTTAGTTTACTGAGGTTTTGACTTCAAAGTGAAGTAAAGAAAAATTATTGAACAAATTTTTAAAATTTTTAGCAATTATTTGTCCAGATATTTTTTTTGAAAGAGTAAAATTTTTATTTTTTTTTTGAAATAACATTCCTACTAGAAGATTTGCAATGAAATATATATTTGTGCTAATTATTTCGTACTCATTTGAATGCTTAAATTTTTTTTCTTAGGTCAATGGCTGCTTTGTTGTGGATGGTCAGTTATTTTTATGCTTTTAGGTAAAAAAAAATTATTTTTTTTTGAAATGACTGAAATTTGGTATTGTCTTTTATTTTTTTTTTGTATTTTTATTTTATTTTACGTTGAAGATTGATTTCTATTTTTCCTTTTTGAGGGGGGTTGTCTTTAAAGAGGGAATTAAAAATTTTATTTTTTTACTTTTTCCTACCTATTGGCTTGTATTTTACGTAGGCTAAGTTTGGTTAGTACTGGAAATTGAAAATTAGGGAAATTGAAGTGCAGAAGATGTCTAGTGACATCTTCTGACCGATCGGCTGGAGCTTCATTGGTCTGTTGTACTTCGAAGCCTATCCCAACCGGGTACCGCGCGTTTTGGTTGGGATAAGGAACGACCAATGAGTCCGTCCACTTATGACTGTGTTCCTCTGTCATCATCAATGGACACAAGATCATGATTGCTCAGTGATCCTGAATTCATTGATAGTGGCAGGGGAACCAGTCATAATACCACAACGTAGTATGGGTACTCCCGTAGGAGTATCCATGTGGTGACCGGTATTGTCTTGGCTTCGGATTCTTGGATAGACCCAAGAATCCTCCACCAAGATCGGGGGTTTTGGGTTGGATATTAGGACTGGCGTTGGAACACTCCATCCTAATATCAACCATAGCTGGAGTTGTCATCCCAGGCAAGGGATTGAACCCACTTGGCTAGGATAAGAACTCCAGCACCTAAAGAGAAAAAAAACAAGGGCATATATGTTTATTTACCTTTTTTATTTATGATAAAAATTGATATGAAATTGTTTTTGAAAATGCACCTCTTTTATATGATTAATTTTATTGCGTTTCCAACAACAATTTCATATGACAAAAAAAAAGGTAAAAAAAATTGCTTTTTTGTTTTTTTTTTTTGTGAAATTTTATTTATTGTTAACTAATCAAAATTTTCTTTTTAGAATTATTGATTTTAATTATGTTTTACGTTAATATGTTTTTTTTTTTTGTTTACACTGTTACAAATTGCAATTACATTACAATTTTAAACTTCACGGTAACAGTGGTCAACAATTCACAATGAATAAAAATCTTCTTCGACATACGAGAACTAAACATGTACAACAAAATGGAGAATCGGATTTAGTGAATTTAACTTGGCAAATTTGTGATGCAGAATTTTCAAGATCTGATGCGCTATGGCGTCACATTAATTCAAGACATGGTCAACCATCTGAATCAAGATCTGATGCGCTACGGCGTCACATTAATTCAAGATATGGTCAACCATCTAAAAAAGCAAAATATCAAATTGGAGGAGGTTGTGATTTAGTTATTGCTGATAATGATTGTGAAAGTGATAATGACTCTGGAGAAGCCGAAAATTTGAATAATGTTGATGTTAATAATCATCCTAGCACATCTAACGACAATATTTCATCGACTAATGGTACGACAAGTAAGCAGTTAGATTTAAAAAAAAATTATTGTAATATTTGTAAAGTAAGTTATGTAAGTTGGCCATCGCATATTAGGAAAACTTCCCACAAAAATTTATCGTGTACTGGCATAGAAAATATTGAGAATTTAACGAAAATTTCGCATTGCTTCAAATCCCGAATCAGTTCTTTTTGTTATAAAAATTCAGATGAATCATTATTGTTACCCACTGAGTTTCTTCAAAAATCCAAAAATATAATATCTAACCTTCTCGCAGATCACTTGGTAATTCATAATTTCGTTAAATTTAATTTAGAAATTTTTATTTGGTATGTTAAGCTAGACATTAGTACGGAAACAAAAATGAACATTCTGTTGAGGATTGATGAGTTCGATTCAATTTTTGAGTCAATGGTTTCTGATCTAAATGCAAAAACTGACGAGTTTCAGGAAAAGAATTCAGGTTGGGCGCTGACAAAAATTGAGCATGTAGAGATAAATATTAATAAATACGATCCAATAAGAGGTGGATCTTTCATTGAACTCCTTAAAAATATTTCTAATAAAAAAGCCTGTACTAATATTCAAAATAGTGATAACTACTGTTTCAAGTGGTGTATAATTGCCGCCCTAAAAAATTCTGTAACAAATCATAAAGATCGACCTATATCATATGAAATTAATAATATTTCTTCCAATAAAATTCATATTTCTGATTTTGGCTACGTAAATATTGAAAAACTTTCCTTTGATGCAAGAAGACATTAAGATATTCGAGCAACATAATGAGAATATAAGTATCAATGTTTTTGAGCTCTGTGAGAAGAATGTTTGGATTGTTGGGCCTACATATAACAAAGGAGTTAAAACAAAATCATATTAAATTGCTTTGGATTGAAAATGATACAAATTTCCATTATGTCTTAATAAACGATTTGTCTAAATTGGTGGGCTCTCAACTCTCAAATCATAAAGTGAAAAAGTATATATGTAATTTTTGTTTAATTTATTTTCACTCTGAGGAATCTCTACGAAATCACGGCTCCGAATGTAATAAAATTGTTACCAAGATGCCTGATGAAAGTCATGCTATTCTTAAATTTGAAAATTTTGATAGATGCTTTGAGTTACCATTCGTTATATATGCAGATTTTGAGTCCGTTCTAGAAAAAAATCTTATTGCTGCACAAGATCCTTCAAAGTCTTCATCAGTCGTAGTACATAATCATAAACCTTGTGCTTATGGATTCTACGTAAAATGTAATTACGATGATAATCTTTCATTTTATAAATCTTATGTAGGTGAAGACTGTGCGTCCCATTTCGTGAAAACATTATTTAAAGCGGTGAGGGACTTGTATCATCTGCACACAAGTGAAAATAAGTCAATGAAAAATTTAACATCAGCCCAAATTTCGCGTCAGGAAACAGAGGAAAATTGTCATATTTGCTGTAAAAAAATGGGGGGCGATAGAGTGAGAGATCGTTGTCACTTTACCGGGGAGTACAGAGGTCCGGCACATAGAAAATGTAATATTGAATTTAAAGTCCCTAAATTTGTCCCTGTGGTTTTCCACAACCTTTCGCGATATGACGCTAATCTTTTTGTGAGATAACTAAGTTCAGAAAATGGTCCTATTAATGTTTTGAGTCTCACCAAAGAAAATTACATATCATTTTCCAAGAAAATTAGTATAAACGAAAGCGAATCCGCTGATCTAGATAATGAAAATGATGAGGATATTAATAAAAAACATATCTCAACATTAGAAATAAGATTTTTAGATTCATTTAGGTTTATGCCTAGTAGTCTCGCAAATATAGCAGATAGCCTTAATGAATCTGATTTTAAAACAATGAATAAAGAATTTCCAGAAGCTGCGTTCCATAACTTACATATTAAAAAAGGTGTTTTTCCATATGAATATTTAGAAAACATCTCCCTTTTAAAAGATAAATCCCTTCCTCCGAAAATTGAGTTTAATAGTAAATTAACTAATAGTACGTGTTCTGATAAAGACTATGAATATGCTTGTAAGGTATGGGAAAATTTAAATTGCACCACTTTAGAAGATTATCTTCTTGTTTATTTAAAAACTGATGTTTTACTTTTAGCTGATGTTTTTGAGAACTTTCGTAAAATCTGCCAAAAAAATTTCAAGTTAGACCCGTGTCACTATCACACTGCCCCTGGAATGGGTTGGGATGCAATGCTTAAAATCACTAATATAGAATTGGAGTTATTAACGGATATAGACATGTTTAACTTTATTAAATCGGGGATCAGAGGAGGGATATCACAGTGTTCTATTAGGCATATAATTGCAAATAATAAATATTTACCGAATTTCGACCCAACAAAAAGAACAGTATTTGGCAGTTATATGGATGCTAATAACTTGTACGGATTTGCCATGAACGCATATTTGCCTTATAGAAATTTCAAATGGGTAGAAGATATTAATGAGTGGACTGTCGATAAGATTTTATCAATACCTGAAAAATTCTGATCAGGGCCACTTTTTCGAGGTTGATTTGGGGTATCCGATCGAAATTAATGATGCTCATAACGATCTCCCTTTCTGCCCAGAGCTCGAAACACCCCCAGGTTCTAAAACATCTAAATTTTTAATAACTTTGAATGATAAGGTAAAATATAAAATACATTAAATGAATTTACAACTAGGATTGAAAAATGGTCTGAAACTTAAAAAAATTCATAGAATTTTGTCTTTTGATCAAAAACCTTGGCTCAAAAAATACATTGATTTGAATACAGAATGCAGAAAAAGGGCGAATACTGACTTTGAGAAAAATCAGTACAAGCTTTTCAATAATATTGTCTTTGGGAAAACAATGGAGAATGTTGATAAGCGAAAAGATGTGAAGATTGTTACAGATTGGAAAATTATAAAAGACAATATGGATGTAGATCTCTTGTAGCTAAATCAAACTTTCATAGTATTTCTATATTCAATAACGATATGGCAGCTATTCAAATGAGTAGAGTAAAATGTTATTATAATAAACCAATTTATTTAGGATTTACTGTTTTAGAAATCTCAAAGCATAGAATGTATGACTTTCATTATAACATCGTGAAGCCTCATTTTCGCGATAATATAAAGATAGCTTATAATATATGGATACTTTTTGTTTTTTTTATAAAATAACTAATGTCGACTTTTATTAAAAAATTAGACATATGATAAACGATCATTTTGACACTTCGGGTTATGATGCAAATAATCAATTCGGTTATCCTCTAGTCAACAAAATAGTAGTAGGGTTATTTTCAGATGAATTGAATGGTAAAATTTTAACAGAGTTTGTAGGGCTGAGATCAAAAATGTATTCCTTCACCGTTCACGAGGAAAAACCTACTTTTAAAGCCAAGGGAATTCAGAGTAGTGTTGTTAAAAACTTTAATTTTAATATGTACAAAGATTGCTTGTTTTACAACAAAATTTTTTATAATGTAATGTATAATATTAGATCTAGGCTTCATAATTTGTATACTGAGAGAATGAATAAAAAATCACTTGATAGATCAGATGATAAGCGAAAAATTTGCGAAGATGGAGTTAATACTTATGCGTATGGCCATTATATATTAGACCTAGAGAATGAAGATAATTTAGAAATTGATATGTTATAACTTAAATTTAATCATAAGTTAATTTTTTATATTTGAAGTAAAAAATAATTTAGATATTCTGTAATTAAATTTTAAGTTGAAATAATTTTAAGAAAATTAATTTTTTATTTAAATTCTTTATTAGTCATAAGTTTTTGTGAATAAAAATTATAATCTTAAATATTGAATTTAAATTTTTTTATTTAAACGACAGCTTTTTTATTTATCCAGGAATTGTGTGCATTATCAAACCCTAACCATTTTACCAATACCATTTCACCTTTTTTCTGAATAACTTTTTCCACTAGATAAATGTTTGGGTGCTTGGCTTTCTGCAGCTCTTCATCATAAAAACTTCCCAATATTTCTTTATTTTGATAATCTTTCAAAACATAGGTAATAGGATTAGTAACTTTTATTTTGGATATTTTAAAAATTTCATTTGACTAATTTGGTATATAACCTTTACTGAAAATGCCTTTGGATTTGCTTATTCTCACTTTATCTCCAATTTTAAAGCGTCCTGGTCTAAAAGTTTTCAGTCTATTGTAAACTGTTTTCAATAACTTTTTTTCATCGGATTTTTTGACATCTTTCGGCTTCATCTTAATTACAGTATGTTTAGTATTATTGTATTTTTCCACCAAATCATTAACTAAAAGTATCCATTTATAATTTCCTTGCAAACTGAATTGTTTCCACATTAAATTTTTCAATGTTCTATTAAATCTTTCAACAATTGAAGCTTTGAGCATGGAGTAATTATTATAATGATTTATTTTGTACTTCTTCATAAGTTTGGAAAAATTTTGATGAAAAAACTCTTTTCCTTCATCTATATGCAGGTTCTTAGGGTATCCATTTTCAAAAATTTTCTCCATAGCTTGCATGATATCAATAGCACTTTTGGATTTAACAGGTTGAACATATGCGAATTTGGAAAAAATATCGATAACTGTCAATAAATATTTAAACCCCTTATTGAATTTGGAATATGGAAGCATTTCTACCAAATCTGCTTGCCAAGTGTCGTTTTAACCTTTTTGAATAACTCTGCGTCGGATATCATTTTTTCGAGCTGGTTTGTGTAGCTCATTCACAAGTGCTTCTTTGAGGAGAAATTATTTGAATACTTCTGATTTATAATAATTTATTACATAAAAGCATTAAACAAATCTTCTTCACTTTTATTCTTATTTTGGACACGTAAAAGAAATGTTTTATCAATTTTTGCATCCGTTCTCGATGATTATAAGTGGACCATCAGGTTGTGGAAAAACTACTTTTCTTACTAACTTGATTGAAAATAAAAATTGGATGATAAACACAAACTTCAAGAAAATAATTTGGTGTTATGCAGAAGAAGCATCAGTGCCCGATATTAACGACGTTAGTTTTCATAAAGGTGTTCCAGACTTTTTGGACAATTTAGAGCGGGATCCTGTATTACTTATATTAGACGATTTGATGATGGAAACATCTAATAAAAACATATGTGAAATTTTTACTAAAGGGTCTCATCATCGAAATATTTCAATCATTTTAGTAACACAAAATTTGTTCCATAAGGGGTCGCATACTCGAGATATATCGCTGAATGCCAAATACTTTATTATATTTAAAAATCCTAGAGATAAACAGCAATTTCTTCATTTAGCCCGCCAGGTGTATCCAGAAAATTCTACTGAGTTGTTCAGGGTATATAAAGAGGTAACACAGATACCTCATAATTATTTAGTTATTGATCTTACACAAGGTGTAAGTGACGTCTTGAGATTTCGAACAAGTATTTTTGATAAAGAATTTTGCATTTGTTTTTGTAATTTAAACGAAAATGAAGTCGAAATTGAAAAGATTAAGGGTGAACAAGCATATGTTGTACAAACTCCAAATGGCGAAACCGAGACTTAGAAAAGCTATTCTAAAAAATTGTGAGAACGAGATAATCAAGACTATAAGTGAAATTGCTTACAACACACAGCATAGAAACAACCCCATTAGCAACAAAACTATAAATAAATTAAAAAGATATAAAAATTCGATACGCTACCACGGTTGTCCAAAACGTTCTTTAAACTCAAAGAGGAAACTTCTATTGCAGAAAGGAGGATTTTTACCAACATTATTAGCAACAGTTTTATCAGGAGTAATTGGGAAAATTATTGAAAGTGTCTAATAAATTAAAAAAAATGATTCTAATGTATCCTACCGCTTATAACAAAATAAAACATGATTAAACCAATAAATCGGACTCGTTTTTTATTAAAAATTATCTTTTACCAATTTTAAATAATGTAAATCTTCAAGATGTTCAGAAGTGGTACGAAATACGCCAACAGCTTCTTAAATATGCAGAAATTAAAAGATCAAATACTAAAAATGAAATCGCAAAATCTTACTCTGACAACTTTACTCAGACACCTTTTGCAATCAAAAAAGAAAAGACAACACAAATTACACCTGAATTGAAAGAAGAAGGCGTTCAAGCTAATTTTTTGCCAATGGAAGAAATTTTTGAGATTGAAAAAGATGATATTCATGAACCCAAAATTCAGTCAGCAAACAAAGCTGCAAAAGTTTTAAAGCGACAGAGTGATAATAACTTTTCTTTTTATAATGATGAGGAGGGATTTTCCTTAGTTCCGGAAAATAAACGACCAAAAAATAATCTCAAAGTTATTGAAAAAAATGGTGAAGTTTATACAATATTGGAAGACGGTATTGCAGAAGCTGGAAACGAAAAAGTTGATTCTATTTTAAAAACCTGGAAGAAGAAGACGAAGGCGAAAGAAAAAATTGAACCTGTAAAAAGAAATTTAAGATCTGCACCAGATCAAACGGGAACAAGTATCATACGATGGCGTCCGCTGAAATAGTTGTATAAAATATTATCTTGTATTAAATTTAAGTCATTTGTTAAATAAAAGTGAGAAAGAAAGGATGTCAGACTTTTATATTACGTTACTATGTAATAATTCAACAGAAGCCTACTCTAATAATACTTTATCTTCATTCTCAAACTTGATGAGAAATAGTGTGATCTTAAACGAAAATTGGGTAGTCGGTCTGACTGAAATATTGTTTAATAATTCTGAAAACGCTTTAAAGAGAAAAAAGCGTGAATTGTATGAAAATGTTGATCAGAAAAAAGTTTTTGCTTCTATTGATACTTCTAAAAAGAAAAAAGATAATATTGATGCCTCTAAATCAGCAATTAACCAAGAGAAAAAGCAGAAGCAATCGGAAAATAAAAAAATTTTGATCGAAAATGGAGACAGTTCAAAAACTCGAAGAATTAGTTGGAAATTTGCCTCCTATTTTTACTTATCAGCTTTTAGATGCATTTCATAATTTGATAGAGGGGAAAAACGAGTCACAGGAAATTACGGATTTGATATACGTATATACCGACATAATACATCCAAGGCGTGTTGGGGATCATCTGACGAGATGTCTACGTGTTATTCCAACTCGGAGTAAACAAAGTTTCATAAAATTCGATAACATTGAGTATTATCAGGTGCAGTCAAACATTGTTACGAGTATTTCAATATTGATCACAAACGCTCAAGCAGAAAAAATTAATTCAAACCTAGTATAATACCAACAATGTGTACTCTCCACTTTAAAAAACTATAAATGATCTCAATATTACAATTTTTAATCAGAATAAAGTAAGTTATGGACCAGGCATATACAAATTATTATTTATCCCAATCGGGAGCTGGCTTAAGTGATATTGGTGTTTTATACAACAATCCAAGAATAATTCAAAGTGGTCGGGGAGGAGTCGGTGCATTTTTCTCAGGAATTTACAAATACTTCAAACCTCTATTAACATCAGGGTTTGAGGCAATTAAAAAACAATCAAGACTGGTGCTAACGTTCTTCAGGAATTATCTACTTGAAAACCCTTCAAAGAAATTATAAGAGAGCAAAGCAAATTAGCTGCTGGAGAGTTAACTCAAAAGGGAATAAAAAAGCTTAAAGCACTACAAGATGGGAGTGGAATCAGAAAAAATATAAAAAAGAGGAAATTATCTTTGAATAATCAGTCATCACTGGCAGCTAAAAGAAAGAAAACATCTCATAAGAAGAAATCAAATATTTTTTCAAATTAAGATGGAATGCATGAAGTCAGAATTAGATTTATTCGAATCAAGACCTATACAGACAAATGTATTAAGATCTGAAGAAGTTGCATACAACCCAATTTCATCATTAGATAATGCCTCCACTATTGAATTTATATCGCTTGGCAATGGAGAGACCTATAGAGATTTATCATCAATATATTTTCGACTAATTGTACAACTTAAAGGGAAAGGAGGTGCTGATTTAACAGAGTAGTGAATAACTTAATGCATTCTTTATTTCGCAACTGTATAGTTTATTTGAATAACACACCTATTTCACAATCTGATAATAATTATCGGTCATATATTGAAAAGCTATTAAATTATGGAAACGATGCTGCATCTACTCACTTAGAGACAACTGGGTGGTTTTTGGACTCTGGAACTATGGACTCTATAGAAGCAAAAGCAAATCCTGGTCTGGATAAGAGGAAATTACTACTTCAAAAAAGTCAAAGTATTGAATTAATTGGGAAACTTCATTCGGACATGTTTAATCAGCCAAAATTTTTACTTAATAATGTGGATCTCAAAGTCACTCTTCATCTTGAAAAACTTCCATTTTATATTATGGATAATGAATCTGGAGAATCATTTGTTAAGATTTCAGAAGCTACTATGTACATTAACCACGTTACAATTAATCCTGCAGTCTTACTAGCTCATCACAGAATTTTACAAACAAAAAATGCTGTTTATCCATACAAACGCGTTGAAATTAAATCGTTCACATTGTATCACTCTTTATTATTGGATAATGTTGTAATAGGACAGCTCCCGAACATTTTGGTATTTGCTATGGTATCAAATGAAGCTTATAGCGGTTCACGTACAAAAAATCCATTCATTTTAATTTACAAAGATTTAATTTATGTGTAAATGGAATTCAAGTACCTAGCCAGCCAATTGAGTTTAGTTTCAATAAAGACAAGGGCATAATCAGTACAAGAGCATACAATACATTATTTAGGGGAACTGGAATTCATCATTACGATAAAGGCCACCAAATCACAAAAGAATTATTTGACAAAGGCTACTTTTTATTAGCATTTGATTTGACAGCAGATCTTTCTTATAACAGCCTGTGGAAATTTATTGAATCAGGGGTCAATACGTTTTGAAGGAAAATTTGGTGAAGCACTCCCTGAAGCTATAACTTGCCTTGTTTATTGCGAATTCGATTCAGTCATTCAGATTGATAAAAACAGAAACATTTTGCAACAGATGTAAATGGATTCATCACAGCTAAGATCATTTTTAAATTGCAATAAATCAACTAAAAAATATTTTATTGGAGTTTTATTGGAACTTCCTACAAAAATTGATAAAAAGCCAGCAATGTTAATTGCAAACACCGATCCATCTAAAAAAAGAGGTCAACATTGGGTAACATTTTATTTTTCGGAAAATAATCAGGCGGAATACTTTGATTCATTTGATGGGATGTATCCAACAAATCCATATTTTTTAAGGTTACTAAGAGAAAACTGTACACCATTTGTAAGCAATAATAAAATTATTAAAATTTTTCATCAACTTTTTGTGGACAGTATTGTTCTATATTTTTATATTATAAGTCTAAAGGGAAATCTATGAAATATATTTGTAATTTATTTAACAAACATAATTGTAAGAATGATATCAAAATTGTATATTTATTTAAAAAAATATTTTGTCTAAAAAGTAGGGTTAAGAAAACGAAATGTAACCAAATCTGTAAAGTTTTGTTTGAATAAAAAACAAAAAAATTTTAATTAATTAAAAATATATTTTATTATCTTTTTATTGTTTTACAAGATTGCCATATTTTTGTTTTACAAGATTGCCATATTTTTTCGAGAATTATCTCGGCCTTTAAAAATTAGACTAAATTTTTCACTGTTCAATTTTTCCAATTGTTTTTTGGTCGTCACACATTTTCCCAATCTTTCTGGTAAAAATACTGCAAATCTTTCTTCACCATCTTGGAGATTAGCCACCAATTGGGTACCATATCTCGTCACTTGATGTACAAAATCATCAACATTATAAGAATGATCCACAACCAAATCATCAAGATTTTTATAAGATGTTTTTCCACTATTGCAACAGCTTGAATATGATCGAAGAAACTCTAGAAATAATTAGTAAAAATAAAATTTAGACTTCTCAAAAAAAACTTACCATTTTGAATATTTTTGTTTAAAAGTTGAAATTATAATTCTAACAATGAATAAAGTGCCAACTCTTTTATATCTAATTTTTAATACATATTTGGATATTACAAAAAAAAAAAAATTTTAAATTCATATCGATTTTTTCTCGGTTAAATTTTTAACACATACAATACAAGTACTTTTCAATATAAAAAAAAAAGTTAAAATCAGCATTTTTCACTTATGTACTGTCGAATTTTATTCCCGCTCGGGGGAGGTGTACAAATTCCTTTACACATATAGAAATAATCAATAATTTGATAAAAAATCAATCTCAAAATTGAATGAAATGCATAATTTTCAAACATATATATACACACACACACACACACTTTATCAAATATATTCTTTGTACTACAGCACTACATATTGTATTTGTCAGCAAAAAACGAATCCGCTTAAATATTCACAATTTAGAATAGCTTAAATATTCAGAATACCCTATAATACGATTCGCAATTTGATTTTGGGTCTTCCTATAATACGGTTCCACATCATATGGCTCCACAGGCTCCACCGGCTCCACAGGCTCCACATGCTCCACATAATATGGCTTCACAATTTGGTTCAGGATCCCCATATAATACGGCTCCACCGGCGCCACATAATATGGCTCCACAATTTGGTCCAGGATCCCCCTATAATACGGCTCCACCGGCTCCACATAATATGGCTCGACAATTTGGTCCAGGATCCCCCTATAATACGGCTCCACCGGCTCCACATAATATGGCTCCACAATTTGGCCCAGGATCCCCCTATAATACGGCTCCACCGGCTCCACATAATATGGCTCCACAATTTGGTCCAGGATCCTTTTAAACTATCTACTGGCGACAAAATAGAAATTCTTCAACAGCTGATAATCATTTGTCAAACAGTAATTTTCAAATACAAATTAAAAAATCAAAATAAATACGGATATTTGAAATAATAGATTACAACACATATTAAGAAAATTTGTTATTATAACGAGTTGTGTATACACGAGTCAATACTTATATCACGAGACCGTTAGGACGAGTGATATAATATTGAAAAGTGTCCATGTGTTTTTATGTATATGCACAACGAGCTGTGTAACAAATTTTATTAAGATGTTTTGTATACTGTTTTAATGTGCATGTGAGAGGTATTTGCCATCAATACATTTGCAATGCAAAAAATAAACAAAAGTTGAAAATGAAGTAAGTAAATAAAATTTACTTAATACGGAGAATGTAAATAAAATAATGTGTATTGACGCGTGTAATATACCATTTACCGTGCAAATTTATGATTGTAAATACAACATCATATTAAATCACATGCACATTAAAATAATTTGAATTGATGAAATCTTTATGCCTTGTTTATAGCTACCACAGTAAAGTAACTTTTGGAGGAATGTTCACAGCTAATCTTACCTGAAAGCAAAAAATGGGTTTATCCTTTTTTTTTTATTTTGAAAGTTTAAACTTAATTTTTTTAATTTAAAAATTATAACTTTTTTTTTAAATTAAATATACTTTTCATTTTTTTTTTTAATCATTTGAAAATTTTTGATAACAAAATTTTTCTGAAAAAATAATTCAGATTGAATGAAACGTAATGAAAAAGGAACAAAAAAATAATTTTGTGAAGTAATGAAATTTTTCAGGTTGCAAAAAGAAATAAATTCAATTTTCTTAATTATTTGAAAATATTTTTAAAAAATAATATTTTCTTTTTACGAAAAATAGATAAAATTAGTATCTTCATTTTCTGTAACTTTGCTTCAATATAAATAGAATAATAACATAGAAAATCGGTTTTTACCATTTTCTCAGATAAGGTAAATTAGCTGTGATTGTGAAACAGGCATATAATTAATAAATCTTGTTTGTTTTTTTTTTTTATAACTGTAGCAACAAAAAATATATAGTCGTCCCGGTTATTGTGTTCATTCCAGCGATATATCTGTCGCTAGTATCCGTCGCTGTATCCTGTAGGCCGAATTATGTTTAAACCTTAACCTATTGCAAAAGAGCTATTTCTTTTTATTCCCAATATTTTGTTTTTAATTAAAATAATCAGTTGTTTAAGATTGTATCGAAACTGAAATTTTTGATTTTGTTTTTTCCATCCTGCTTGATTTATATAACCGAACATGGCCAAAATTTTGCCCAATAGTATGTTTTAACAGTTTAGATTTTTTTACCCTTATTTCCTAGGATCTACAAGTTGAAGAATCTCGAAAATGATATTTGTTTAAATTATAATTTAATTTTTATCAAGCAATTATAATTTTAGAACAATTTTATGTTCATCCCATGTTTTGTTTCTGTTTGATTTACATACATTTTTTTTACGTTAAAAGTATTTAGTATTCCTATTTACAATTATTATACCTATTCCTAGATAAATTTTGTTTTTTTCCATTTTATATTTATAAAAATTTTCATTAGTTTTTACCCTCGAATATTTTATTTTAAATTTTATTAATAAAAAATATTTTTCTTTATATTCCAAAAAAAAAAACAATTTTATAGATTCACCATATCATGATGTAAGTGGTTTACCTGATCCATATATGGAGCAACTAGAACAAGATGACTCTAAGCCACCACAACAGCATATGTCACTTAGCTACGATGAAAATTTAGAAAGCGGTTATTCAACACCAAATTCAAGAAATCGTCGTCTTATTAGGGAAATCATAGTCTGAGACATAAAAATATATTATTATTATTATTATTATACATATATTATTATTTTCCATTTTAAAAAATATAGTATAGTACCTATATTAACTATTATTTCCCCTAAAAATAAATTTTTATTTTTATTTTTTAAAAAAAATACATTATTAAATTTAAAAGAAAAAACAAAAATAATATTACTAAATTAACATTTCAATTAATTTTCTTTAATTTATTAATTTTCATTTAGAAAA
Organism: Hybos culiciformis; assembly: GCA_964007475.1. Lineage (NCBI taxonomy): Eukaryota > Metazoa > Arthropoda > Insecta > Diptera > Hybotidae > Hybos > Hybos culiciformis. The sequence goes on from CAXFZM010000070.1 coordinate 120,992, forward strand.
AAAAATTAAAAAATTGATCGTGTAACTTTTTAATCTTTAGTTTTATTAAATTCAAATTAAATTTTAAAATTAGACTGAGTTTATCAAAAAAAAAATTAAATAAAAAAAAAAATTTAGAAATATGTTAGATTGCGATTTAAAAAATAAGAAATTTTTTATAAATTTAGTGCCGTCGTGTTATATTTATTTAATTTTTTTTGTCTTTTATAATTAAAATAAATTAATAAAAAATTTTGAAATTTTCTGAATTAGAAATGTGTAAATAGGTTTTTTCGTGAACACGAACATTATTTTCTCCCAAATCGGTTTTATAATATTGTATTTTAAGTAACAAATAATTTCTATATTTCTGTGTTTAAACGCCGTTCTGGAAAACTTAGTTTTGAGTTTCAGCGAGATAAAACTTTTTTTAATTTACAAAAAATGTATTTTTTAAAAAATTGTTATTTAAGAAGTTTTGGTTTTTGAACACAGATTTATGTTTCTCTTATCTTGTTTTATTTTAAAATTAAGAATTTGAGGAACAATATAGGTAAGCCTAATTTTATTTTTTATTTTTTAATTAATGTGATATTCACACTGTGGCTTAAATCTGGCTTTTACAAAAAGGTTAACTTAGTTCTGTCTGTAAAGAACAAAGAAAAGTAAAGCATCTGAGATGTTTGTAACATATTTGGAAAATGAGAAAAAAGCAAAGATAAAAGATAAAAATATAATTTTTTTTTCCAAAAAGTTTAATTAATTTTTTTTAAACTGTCAAAACTGCGGAGTAACATTGCAATTCTCACAAAAGTTACCTAAGAACTAAAGATTTTAAATTACAATCTGAATAGCATATTAATTTTAATTTAATTATAAAATGAATAAATTTAAATTTAAGTAGGTAGGTACATAAAAATTTTAGATCTTAAGATTGAAAAAAAATCATAACTTAAAATTTTATTTTTTAAAATAAATAAAAAATCATCTGCAAATATTTTGCAATATTGTTTTAAAAAAAAATATTAAATTTAAATTGGTAACATAAATCGTTCACCCATATTATATAATTAATAAATAAATTATTTTAAAATTTTATTAGTTTAGAAAAAAAGAAAGTAGTTAGTTAAGAATTCTTTAAAAAAAGAATAATAAAAAATAAAGCAATTGAAAATTATATATGTATATACTAAATTTATTAAAAAAATGGAAGAAATCTCATTAAATGTACTTAATTAATAATAAAAGAAAGTAAAATAATTATATTGTATGTAAAACGAATAAAAAAAATAAAATACAATTTAGATAAAATTGTTACAAAAAAATACAAAAATGTATCAAAATACTTAAAAACAAAAAAAAATTTAATATCGGTTGTATTGGGATAATTAAAAACACCATAAATAAATTTCCATTTTAAGTTTTTCTTTGCAAAAAAAACCAGAAACAAAATTAATTGATTAACTAAAACTTGAATGTTACAGTTTTGATAGTATACTGCAGCGGTTTCCAAACTTTATATTACTATGCCCCATATTAAATAAAAATATATCTTTACGGACCCCCAAAGTAAAAAAATATACACAAATTGTTAAATATTAAATAAAACATATATTTACGAATTGTTTATTAACATATATTTACGAATTGTTTAAAATAAAACAGGTTAAAATTTTTTTTTTAAATATTTAATTGGAAAATAGCACTAACAATTAAAGGTAATCTTAAAACGGTAAGGCGTCATGTTGTATAAAAATTATAATTCGAGAGAACCGAAAAAAGGAGTTTGGAAAAAAGATTGTAATAATTTTCAATAAATAATTAGATTTGAAAATAAAATAAAATCATGTAGCCAAAATAAAAACAGAAAATTAAAAAAAAACGTAAAAATAGTCGTCAACAATATAATAAATTAGTACTTTTTTCTGGACGATAAAATATTTTTTTAAATTGAATCAATATTGCAAATATTAAAAAAATTTATTTTGCATTAAAAATATTTATCGAAAATCAAAACTCATCTTGATTTTTATTACAATCTGAAACTAATTTTATGTCTAGGGGGTACATTTTTGATTTTCACCCCGTACTTCTTACCACACTATCAATAGTCTACTAAGGCGGAAATATGTAACTACAATTTCTTAGAATTTGGTTTGATCGTATTAAACAAAACAATTGATAAAAAACGGAACGAATTTTTTTTTTTTATTTTTTTTTTTTTTTTTTATTAAAGTTACCAAATCGCTAGGTGGGATACCTTTTATACTAAAGAAGTATGGATTTGGTAGTGAGGACAGGAAGTTTAGACGGGATTAAAAAGTGGGACAGTCAGTAGGTAATCATTCACACTTTTCTTAAAGCAGTGCAAGTCGTAAATAAAGCGTGCACGAGCTGTCGGGAACAACTTTAATGGGAGAGCATTCCACATTCTCGAGGTGCGAATTGAAAACGAATCTCCGAAGCTCGTTCTATCACATCTGGGAATTTTTACGAAATAAGGGTGTGACGTTGAAGCGGTACGTGTTTGGCGTGAAAATATTTGAAGTTGAGGAAGTAGGGCCTTTACTTCCAGGGAACACGTATCCTTTCCAACAAGGTATTTATAAAAAATGGAAAGTGAACCTACATTACGACGGTGGTTGAGTGAAGTTAATGAGCTGGTGGTTTGGTCGTTGTTTATCAATCTAATAGCCCTTCTCTGAACTTTGTCCAGGAATTCAAGATGGGTTTTGGGAGCACCAGCCCATATATGCGAATTGTATTCTAATTTTGGTCGTATGTAGGATTTGTAAATATTTAAGAGATCAGAGGGGGAAAAGTATTGTTTACATCTTTTTAGAAAACCAAGACATTTCGCTGCGTTTTTTGCAGTTTCGAAAATATGGACTTTCCAACTTAGATCGGAAGTTATTTTCGAGCCTAAAATGTCAAGGCTCTCAGATTTGCCAATACTTTCGCCTTGAAAAGAAAATTGAGGATCAAAAGTTGACAGCTTTCTAGAAATTAGGCAGCATTGAGTTTGGATGCGTTAAACTCAACTCTGTTGAGAAGACCCATTGTGAAATTTTGGAAAGGTCGTGATTTATGCTACTTTGCAAAAAATTACGTTTAGTAGTAACAGCATCTGAAGATGCTGATTTCCTATTAATAAAATCGTAGAATGCTACCAAGTTACTGTCATCGGCCAAGCTGTGGATGGGATTTAGAGTTGATTTCAAAAGATCATTAATGAAATTTAGAAAAAGGGTTGGGGAGAGAACACACCCTTGGGGTACACCGGAGTTGATATTGAAAATATGTGACTGGTACCCATCCACAACAGCACGAATAGAACGACCAGACAAAAAGTCACTGATCCAGTTGACAAAGGCTGATCCTAGACCCATTGATTTAACTTTAGAAATCAAAGCCGGATGCCAGACTCGATCAAAAGCCTTAGCTATATCCAAAGCAACAACACAAGCCTCACCAGAGTTGTGAAGACTGGCGTTGAGCTTATGGGATAAATATGTCATCAGGTCACAAGTCGATCTATTCGTACGAAAACCATATTGCTGATCACTTAGCAATTTGTTGCATTCTAGGTATTTTTTAATTTTATTATTAATGAGGGATTCCATTACTTTGGAAAGAATAGAAGTAAGCGCAATCGGCCTGTAGTTAGAGGGATCGCATTTGTCGCCTTTTTTTGGAATAGGCTGAACATGCACAACTTTCCACTTGGTGGGGTAAATGCCAAGTGAATATGAAAGATAGAAAAGGTTGCGCAGAGGTTTAGTTAGAACAGGGCAGTATGTTTTAAGACCACAGCCGGAATGCCATCAGGGCCAGTTGACTTTTTCACATTCAGATTTTTTAGAGCTTTTAAAACAGCACGTTGCCTAAAGTAAACTCTTCCAAAAGAAGAGTTTACTGGAGGCAAGATAGGTGGATCTTGAGCTGAAGCTGTGAGAGTTGAGTTTTGACTAAAAAGTTTTGCAAACAAATTAGCCTTCCCAACGGAATCTCATATGATCCGGTCACCATCTACAAGGGGAGGAAAAGATGAAGGCGAACAAAAGTTTTGTTTTACACTTTTAGCGAAGCTCCAAAAGCTTCTGCTGTTTTTAGGAAGGTTTAATATTTCTAGAACCTTTCACTGGGTATACAAAACCTTCTGTTGGCGACAAATTCTACTGCATCTGTTCCTGACCTCGCGCCAGTGCTTCAGTGAATTTAAAGAATTGTTTTGTTTATACTCACGAAAAGCATTATCTCTATCGGCTGTGGCCTTTGCACAGGTGTCATTGAACCACTGATTTTTAGTATTCGTTTTATTTTGTACTTTTTTATGGGGTATGAATAGTTTCATCCCTAACAGAATACTTTCGGTAATGACAGCCGTGCATGTTATGACTAATTCGTGTTATAAATAACAGAGATGAGTGCATTTGAATTGAATCATATAAATGCACGCAAAATTTAAAAGTGTTATTTTAAAATTAGGTATATTAAAAAACTTCGCGATATTAAAAATTTTGCGACCCCCCTTGAATTAGTTTGCGACCCCGCAGGGGGTCGCGCCCCCTAGTTTGGAAACCGCTGGTATACTGTATACCAAGGATGTTGTTCTCCTATGCACTTGTACCACATTTATTATTGTAATCCCACTTTGTTTATACGAATAATAAAACAGAATAGGAAAAAAACCCTATACACTTCGTGCTTATGTAAGTGCTTGAAAAAAAATATTTGTATTTCATCTTCGCACTTCCCTTTTAAAAAAAAAATCATTCCCACTTTGAATAGGAAGAAAAAAAAATAGTAGATTACAACACATGTTAAGAAAATTTGTTATTAATTACGAGTTGTGTATACACACAAACACACAAACACATAGACACGAGTCAAAATTATATCACGAGACCTAAGGTCGAGTGATATAATATTGACAAGTGTCTATGTGTTTGTGTGTATACCCAACGAGTTGTTGTAACAAATTTTATTAACATGTTTTGTATACTGCTTTAATGTGCATGTGAGAGCAGTTGCAATCGATACATAAACAAAAGTTCAAAATTAAATAAGGAAATAAAATTTAATCAATACGGAAGTGTGTAGATAAAATTTTCTTAAATAAATTTATTTCTCGAAACGATTTCAAACCGGATGATTTAAGATCAGCTAATTCCTAAAATATTAAAAAACAAAATTAGTAATTTTTCCAAAAAAAAATTATTCATTTCCTTTTTTGCAAAAAAAAAAATCGAATAATTTTTTTTTGGAAAAATTACTAATTTTTTTTTAATATCTTAGGAATTAGCTGATCTTCTTAAATTTAATTTAATTTTATTTTTAATTATTAAAAAAAATAATAATAATTTTATAATTATTTTTTTTATAATTAAAAAAAAAATTAAAAAATTAAAATTATTATACATTTTACTTTATCTCCTTGTTGCTGCCATTTTCCTCGTTTGTTGATAAAAAAAAAAAAATTCTTACTTGACATTTGAGAATTGACAGCAAACTTTTTAATGCCACACAATATTTTTTTTCAATACTTTCAAGGTTACCATTGTTCTATTTTTATTCATTTTGATTTTTTGAATAAAATAAGTGCAATTTTCGAAGTGTGGTTTAAATTTTTGTACTAAAATCCAACCACACTAGCTTAAAAATTTAGTAGTAGAGGTTCGAAGACCCTTTAAAAATAGTAGATTGAATCACATATTAAGAAAATTCATCGACTGATAGGCCGCTTTTTAAAAAAAAAAATAGCCGCGTATTTTTTTATTGGTTCTTTTTTGTTTTTTTTTTGTTTGCTCAGAGGGAAAATATAGATTAGCTCAGAGGGAAAATATAGATTTTTAGCATTATAAACTAAACTTTATTTGACATTGATATGATGCATGTGAGTGGTATACATTCGCAATTTTTTTTTTTTTTTTGGTATTTGTTTGTATTGAAATATTGTTAGTGTGAGTGATATTATTTTTGTTTATAGTATTACGCAGTTTAAAATGAAGTAAGTAAATACAATTTACGTAATAGGGAAATTAAATAAAATTTACTTAAGTGAATAATTGCATGTGTATTGATGCATGTAATAGACCATTTACCGAGCTAAATTTGCGATTGTAAATACAACTTACCGAACACATGCACATTAAAATAATTTTCTGTATTTATTTTTTTCCTTCTTTTTTGTGCGTGCACTGTAAAATACAATTCTTATTCATAATATTTTGAATAATGTAAATAAAAATAAAAGGACTGCTGAAAATTTATGTAAATTAAAAAATTAATATGAAGAGGATTAGTTATTTACAATCAATTTTAAAGTAAAAAGCTCAGATGTTGATTTGCTTTGTAATTATTAATCGTTGCAACAATTTTTCAAGTTAGACATTTTCAAAGTTTTGACAAAAAAAATTTTAAAAATAAATTTTCAAGAAAAAAAAGAAGCTTATTTTTGGATTTTAAACGAAAATTTCTAGAAGAGGATGCTAAAAATATTTTAAATACATTTAAAATACCAAAACTTGACTTTAAATGTTAATAAATTCGGGCAAGAGCACAATCAAGTTGCGTCATCATATGTTGCATAAGTGTTCATCATATGTTCATCATATATTGCATAAGTGTTCATAAGTGTTTTGTACGTTGTTATTTATTATATTACAAGACGAAAAATTAATTTTTAACTGTGTATTTTTTCCGTGTATTAATAAAACATGCCAAAAATTTATGATGATGGTAGTAAATCCACTTTCAATCTTAAACTAAGAACATCAATGGTATTTATTTATTTAAAAGAATTTGCTTAAGGCTATCAACGCATAAAGGTTTTTTTAAGCCCTACTTATTTATAATTTTTAAAGAACATTTTTACTTTATAGTTAGTTGTAAGTTATTTTGTATAATATTATATAATACAAAGAGTTATTAATTTTTAATAATAGATTATTTTCCAAAAAAAATTTTTTTTTTTTTTAATATTTTTTTCTTTTTTTTTTTTTTACTTATATACTAAAATTCATTTTATTTCTTATTCATCTAGAAGAGGGTTTTTTTTTTTTTTTAATTAATCTTATAATTCAAAAGAATATGTTTTTAAAACAAAATAAAAAACATTGTTAGATTTGATTATATATATTTATGCTTTTTAGGAATCTGATAGTTTTTTGGTATGACGCAGGAGTATCTTCAGATAATGTATGAAAGTTTATTTTTAGATTTTTTCTGTTTTTTGAATAAATAGGGCAATCTTGGAAGATATGTTTTATTGTTTTTAACATTCTACTACATTTACAAATTGGTTGTGTAACATATTTGTCGATTAAATGTCCATGAGTAAGTTTTGTATGTCCAATTCTCAGTCGGGTAATTTTTATCGTTTCCGTTCTTGTTAAATTATTTAATTTTTCCACTCTCCTATAACTGGTTTTATTTCTTTAAGTTTATTTTTTCTGACATTTCCCATATTTCCTGATTTTCTTTTTTAATTATATTTTCGATTTCTATTTGATAATCATTATAGATAAATTTATAATCTTCTGAAATTTGTTTATTAAAGGAGTTTTTGGCTAGTACACCCGCTCTTTCATTCCCTTTTATTCCTACATGTCCTGGAGTCCACAAAAAAGTTATATAGTTTTTTGAATTATATATTTGGTCTCTAATATTTTGTAATAACGCGTGTGCTGGGTACATATGCATTAAGCTTTGTAAGCCGCTTAAAGAAGGTATAATAGCCGGCCAAATTAAAAATACAAATTAAAAAAGCACATAGTACACTATGAATCTATGATGTACTACAGTAGTAGGATAGTATACACTGTATACTATCCTACTACCGTAGGACATCATAGATTCATTGTGTACTATGTGCTTTTTTAATATGTATTTTTAATTTGGCCGGCTATCTTTATACTATTAAAGTTTCTAACTTATTTTTTAACACTTTTTTGACTTTTGATAGTATATTATATTTTAATTTTTTGTTTAAATAGCAAATCACATAATGTTGTATTTTCCATACAATAAAATAAGAAATATGATTGAAATCCTACTAGTAAAGAATAGTAAATTAAGCAATTAAAAAAAATTCAAATTAATATATTCATCTTCTGTTGTTTTCACTAATACCTTGTTCTGTTTTTGTGGAATATTCAGTTTTTTTAACCAAATGAAATGCGATTTAGCGTATAAAAATATTAGTTAGTTGTTTGTTGCGTTCGTAAAAGTAAGAAGTAAACTTTTTGAACGTTTCGTATAATGTTGTTTGAAGGCCCATGTTAAACGATTTTCCTGAACTGCCGTCTTTGTGGGCCTGTATAAAATAGTACGCAGTTAATTGAACTGTCTTCTAAATTTGAAAAATTTGAATCATTATTAAATTTATCAATTTATCAAAGAATTTTATTTTAGGCAACACTATAATGTCCGACTTACGTTTTTGGTTGTTTTTTTAAAAACACAATTAATACTATTTTTTGTTAAATTTTTCTAATACTATAAAGTAAAAGAAAGATTATATTTAGGTACGTGTTTTTTTTTATATAATTTTTTATCTTCTCTACATACGCATTTTTGCCGTTTTTGAGTTACTGCCATAACAATATAGATTGCTGTTGTCGGAGCTGTCCTATCTTATTCCAATCAAAAGTAACAGAGAGCTGACTTACTGCATACGCAACTTTGAAGCTTATCTATCAGTTCTTATCTGCCATAAAATAATCCGCCATGTATTTTTAATCACTAAATGCTACATATTCCTATATATATTTTTTTTTTCAACAAATTTTTTTAAATTCCATTTACATATAAAAAAAATTCCCTTCTATAAAAAAAAAATAAAAATAATTAATCAAATTTTTTGCTAATTTTGTATGAAAACGCGCTCAATTCTTAAATGATACATAACAAAAACTTAATGCCACTTACCATACATTTTTGATAAAAATCCGTATAATGTATGGTATGTGGCACATTATGGAAAAATTTTCAATTTTAAATTGAAAAAAAAAGATTGAAAAGATATTGTTATTTCAATTTTTTTTTAAATTACTATAATTTTATTGAGTCTTAACAAAAAAAAACAAAAACACTGAACAAAATCCATAAAACAATGAAAATATAATTGTTTTAACATGTTTTGCTGATTCCCAAAAAAGTGGTTTTTGCAAATGTGGCATTTAAATTCTCGAAGCTTAATTAATTCGTGCATTATGGGGAACCAATATAAATTGTCTATACCATTTTAAGCTTTATCGAGCTGTAGTATTTTTTGATATACAAACACTAAAATTAACTAAATTTTTATTTTTTTTGCAAAGAAAGGCAAACTAAATGAAATTTAAGAATAAAATTATTAGTTTTTATTATAAAAATAATATTAAAAAAAAAATATATTAGAAAATAAATTATGTTTTTTTGAAATAAAAATTTTTAGTTAAAATGCCATTATGACTACTTTCGAATAGTGCATTCAATTATTCGAGTTTTTTTACTATCCGAATATTGAATAGTTTTTTGTTGAAATATTCGATTATTCGGATATTATTTGAATTATTTTGTTTGTATACATAATAGCAAAAAAAGTGGAACCAATAAAATCAATAAAAACATAACTAATAGCAAAGACAATAAAAGAAGAACATAGAAAAACGTAAAATTGATTAGTACAATTTTGAGATCCTCTTTATTAAATATACATTCTAAAAATAATATTGCGTTTAAAGTTTTAAATTCCAGACTTCTTCTTAGTTTTGATTTGATAATACCAGCTGCAGAGAAAACTCTCTCAGTTGCTGTTGATGTAGGGCTTATAGTTAAAAGTTCGTTGTATAAAATATTTAATTGATTTGTTCTCTTTTTGAACGCATCTAAAAAATTAAAATCTTTTGTTAGTTTCTTTCTACCAGCAGTGGATGATTCAGCAGAACCACAAGCATTTCTTGAAATAGTGGTAATTGTAGAGATTGCTTCATGTAGCTGTTTTTGTAGTCCATGAAAATCAGTTTTGCCAATTCTTTTTCTATAAAACAGCTGATAGAAGCTAGACAATAATTTTGGTTTGTTTTTGTATTACATAAAATCAAATGGGGAACGGTTTTTTCGTTCCTGTTTATTGATCAAAATTTGTAAAGTAAGCCAAAAAAAATATTCGTATATCGCGAATAGTGATTTAAATATATTCGAATAACGAATAGGTACTATGAAATTTACTGAAATATTCGAATAAACGAATATCCGAATTTGAATGCACTACTTTCGAATTATTCTCATTGAATTTTTTTTTTATTAAATTTATTATTTTGATTATCCATAAATAACTACGTAAAAGGGAAAACACAAAAAAAAAACATAACAGAAAAACTCTGCTAAAAATTGTATAAATTTGTATTTTGAACGAATCCACCCTTAGATTATAGGAAAAAACAAAAAATAAACAAAAAAATACAAAATTTAAATAAAACACAAAATAAAAAATTAAAAAAATTTTTATAATGTAATTGAAGAAAGGAAAAATATTTAAAAAAAATACTTAGCTAGTTATAATTTTATTTTTAAAGTTTATTAAGTATATTTTCAATTACCTAACTTATAAATAATAATTTTAAAAAACTATTAATTATAGTGCGATTTAAAATTATATAATCACTCTGTTTTCATCAGAACTTTTTATTCAACAATTTTAGATTTTTCACATTTCCAATTTATTTGTAATGTCAAACAAAATTTCTTCTGAAGTTAAATTTAAAAATTATTTACTAAAAATTACTCTCTGTTATCAGCAATAATAAAATAAATAAATACTTTAGCTATAAAAGTTTCAAAAAACCTCTTCCAAAGTTCAGAATACGAAAACCTATTAATTGTTTTCGATTTTCAAGAACAAATTTTTGACAAATTTGTTTCGTCGTACCGACATTTCTTCGACATTAGAACTTTCGGACAATAATGTTATTCTTAAAATACATCAACTTTAAAAAAAAAATGTATATCAAGGAAAACAAAAAATATGAAAACAAAATACGTTTCAACAATTTGAGAACACGTTATGCCTAAAACATATTTTTAATTTAATAATTTTATTTAAAGAAACTACGTACTATAAAATGATAGAAAAATATTTTTTTTTATTGCTCGAATCTTTCAGAATATGTACTTACTACTTACTATGACTTTAGAAAGGGAATTGAGATACTAAATACTGAATCCTATTTTACGCATACCAATAATTATAAAATTTGAATTACATCACAATAATTTAATTTTGATTTAAATTTGTAATTAATTTATTTTTACATAATTGAGATTTAATGCAGTAAATTTATGTCTCATTTAGTTCATATTCTATAAATTTTCGTTTATACAGTATAAAAAATTATTAATTAATTCAATCATATTATTCTGAGTTTGGATCGTTTAGTAGGGTTTTTGGACTCGATTCGACTCGGACTCGGACTCGACGAGTATTGGGAAGTTACTCGGACTCGGTACTCGACCCTGATACTCTCGAGTCCCGAGTCCAAGTTCTTAAGCGAGGTATTGTATAAATTTTTGTACACTTAGAAAAAAACCATAGTATAATTATACAAAAACCTAGTATAAAATACACAAGGCTTCGGCAGTTTTCAGCCTACCAAGTTCTTGTATAAAATAACTAAGTTAATTTAGTTGTTTTAACAAAGTTAAGCTTTGTTAAATCAACTTAGTTTTTTGTATAAAAATATACTTTTTAATAATATGTTAATTTATCGAAGTGGCTTAAGTAATTCATACATGGCCATGTGTAGAGTTGCCAAATGAGTCAAGTAGAAAAAGAGTACATTTTTAAAAAAAATCTGGAAAAAAGAGCATTCGGGTGAAAAAAAAAGAGATCAAAAAGAGACCAAGAAATATTATTTAGTATTTATTCAGTTTTTTTTTTATACATTAATATAAATACTTCAGTGATGCACATAAAAAATGAAGTAATTCATTGTCACCTGTACAAAGTTTAATTCAAAAAGTTTCGAACTTAAATTATTTATTGCAAAATTTCATAGAAATTATAGGCGCCGTGAAATTTGTCCGCGATGAAATTTGTATGGAAAACTTCGCGGACAAATGTCATTTTGCAAAATGTCATATGTCCGCGATTGTAAAATGACATTTGTCCGCCGCGGACAAATGTCTCAAAATTAGCGGTCAAATGACATTCTGCAAAATGACATTTGTCCGCAATTGAATTTTCTAACTTTAGCGGACAAATGTCATTTTGCAAAATGTCATTTGTCCGCGATTGATTTTTCGAATTTTTAGCGGACAAATGTCATTTTCCGAAATGTCATTTGTTCGCGATTGAAATTTTTAATTTTTAGCGGACAAATGTAATTTTGCAAAATGTCATTTGTCCGCGATTAATTTTTCCGATATTTAGCGGACAAATGTCATTTTGCAAAATGTCATTTGTCCGCGATTAATTTTTATCGCGGACAAATGACATTTTGCCAAATGACATTTGTCCGCGGCGGACAAAAGTCATTTCGAATCGCGGACAAATGTCATTTTGACAAATGTCCCGCGGACAAATGTCCAACCCCTAAAAAAACTTCATATCTGACAATTTGTCGAAAACATTTAAAATAGCTTGAAAAGTCTAAAAAAGAGACTAAAAGAAACCATTTGAAAAACAAAAAAGAGAAAAAAAGAGTGAAGCTAAAAAAGAGACCATGTTCTCTTTTAAAGAGTCCATTTGGCAACCCTAGCCATGTGTGATCTTTTAGATAATCGGACTGTACAAATTCACAAAGTATTTTGCACAAAACATCGAAGTAAAAACCCCTCAAATGCAAAAAACAGTTCAAATGCTTTTTTTTTATTTTGTTTTTTTTGTTTTTGATTTTGTTTTTTTTTGGTTTTTTTTTGTTTTTTTTGTTTTGTTTTGTTTTTTTTTTTTTTTGTTTTTTATTTGTTTTTTTTTTGTTTTTTTTTTTGATTTTTTTTGTTTTTTTTGTTTTTTTTTTCGTTTTTCGCTTTTATTTTTTTTTTGTTTTTTCTTCGTTTTTCGCTTTTATTTTTCGCTTTTTTTTGGCTTTTTTTGTTTTTTTATTGTCTTTTTTTTATTTGTGACGGTCACCCATCAAGTACGAATCACTACGAGACGTTGCTTAACCGCTGTGTTCAATGTGATTGTAGTGTTCCACAGTAATATACAACAATGTATTAAATTTCAAATATAAATTCGGTATCTATTAAAACTTTATACATTTTGTTTAGTAATTTATACAATCACTTGTATAAATTTTTAGATGATTTGTCGAAGTTTTCAAACAAACTTTATACATTGTTTTGGTAATTTATACAAGCATTTGGATAATTTTACAAATGCTCCGCTTGTATAAATCAACTATTTTTTTTTAGATGATTTGTCGAAATTTTCATACAACCTTTATGCACCGATCAACCGAATGTTTTTAAACTTACATCATTTCTCTGTCTCAGTTCGAGGGTCTTTATAGACTATTTTAAAATTTGATTGGCTTCCTACCTAGCGACCTCTCCTGAGGGCCCACTTCAAAAGTTTGTCCGATTTCATTCAAATTTGGTATGTAAAAAGAGGAATGGATTACACACAAATTTAGTAACAAAAAATTTATTTTCGATTTCATTCAAATTTGGTACGTAAAAAGAGGAAATGATTACACACAAATTTCGTAACAAAGAATTTCATTCAAATTGGTAAATAAAAAGAAGAAACGATTAAACACGTAAATTTCGTAACAAAAAATTGATTGATCCTACCCAGCGAACATCACTGGGGGAATGCATATTTTTTTAGAAAAAATTTAATTCCTCATTTTCGGAAGTGTCTTGAAATGAAATCCGGAATTCCGGCTTATTCCGGAACTTCATACAAAAATTAAAATATATTAAAAAATTTAATTAAATTACTGTTTAACATAAATATTAGTGTATTTAATGCAAAACATTAAAATTATAACAAATTAAATATTTTTTATTAAAATAAAATTTTATACTTTTCAATAAACCGAAAGTGAATAAACTGAATGCAAAAATAAATTTGAAACACAAAGTATGCAATGTTTTATCATTGAGTTTTAATCGAATTCCGGCAGTGTTGTTAATAAGTTATATTAGAGATTTTCCAAAAGTGTTCCTCGGAGGCCCCCCTTGATCCCAAAATTTAATTTCACTTCGAATTCCACATAAATCACTGAACTCGGAACTCCAACTTATTTTGTTAATGTTGATTAATATGAAAAAAAGTTTTATGCATTTGCCAACTTGCGATAGCTACTTAGATTTCAATTTTGAATTTTAATGCTTTATACCTAAATAATAAAAAAAATAAACAATTGGTCCGAATTCCCGCCAGTAAAAGTTCTACCAAATTCGAAAAATTCGGAATTTAGCATTTTGAATTCCAAATGTTTTGAACTTCCGGAATTCCGGAATCCGAAAATCCAGTTTTGCATTCCCTAGGGCGGACTTCTAAAGTTCTTCCGATTTCATTCAAATTTGGTAAATAAAAAAAGGTAACGATTAAACACATAAATTTTGTAACAAAAAATTGATTGATCCTACCCAACGACTTCTTAAGTTCGTCCGATTTTATTCAAATTTGGTAAATAAAATGAGGAAACGATTAAACATATAAATTTTGTAACAAAAAATTGATTGATCCTATCCAGCGACTTCTAAAGTTCGTCCGATTTCATTCAAATTTGGTACGTAAACAAGAATAAATGATTACACACAGATTTCGTAAGAAAAAATTTAGCCCCCTCTTCCACTTACAAGAGTAAATCAGTCAGAGTCCGTAGCAAAATAAATATTTGCAAGTAAATAAAGAAGTTAAACTTCTTTCGTGAGCTTATGAGGATGAGGCTCACACATTTTTTTTTTGAAAATTTGTCTCAAAGAACGATCAAAACTTGATTTAATTTTGAAAAACGCAGTTGAATCCGAAGAATTTTTGCTTTTTAGAAACAAAAAATTTTGCTTTTTAAAAATACTGGAAAACTAACAAGTAATATTAATGTGTATACAACCCACTTTTCTCTATAAAATCAACTTCAACTTCAACTTCAAACGCTATAAATTTTGCAATAAATGGTGGTTTTTGTACTAAAATCGGATCGGGACAAATCTATATATGTATGTTTAATATTTCTGAAATATTTCTACATTAATACCGAAAAAGTTATTAATAAAGTAAAATCTAACTATCCTAATAATAAATCTACTAGGTATTATTTGTTTTTGAAGTTAATTTTTAATAATAAATGAATACAATAAATTGGATTACATTTTCTTTTAATTTATTTTTATTTTAATATGTTGGATATCAATAACAATTCTCATTGCTCTTTTTAAAAAAAAAATACTAAAATTGTTAAAATTAGAATTATCTAATATAATAAAAGGTGAACTCACCTCTTAAACGATCTTGACAGTGTTGGCACTTTCCTCTATTTATTTTTTTAAACGTAAATAATAAATAAAATAATCGAATGACTATGCAACACTGAATGCAAGGCGTACTTTGATAAAAACTTTAAAATGTAAACAAAAAAATCAAGGCGTCCTTTATCAATAAAAAAATAAAAGCATTCTGTTCGAAATGACAAAAATCAACGCATAGTTACTAGGCTAGGCCTGCACTATTTTTTCTGTGCAGGCTTTTTTCTAGTTTGTTATAAAGGTTGTTTTTTTAGAGGTATAGAACTTTAAGCTGGCAACACTTTTTTGACTGGCGGCAATTTTGTCAGCTGTCAAGTGATTTATGTTCAGTTTGGTTTGGCATTTCAACATGAATAGACTGACGCCTGAACAACGCTTCCAAATTGTGCAAATTTAATTTGAAAATCATGGTTCTGTTCGAAATACGTATCGCGCGAATTTTGTTTAGCGATGAAGCTCACTTTTGGTTGAATGGATACGCCAATAAGCAGAACTGCCGCATTTAGAGTGACGATAATCCTCAAGTGTATGTTCATTGTTCAGTCAGCGTTACATCCACAAAAACTGACTGTTTGGTGTGCTTTATGGGCTAGTGGAATAATTGGTCCGTACTTCTTTAAAAACGATGCTGGCCAGAACGTTACAGTCAATGGTGACCTCTATAGAGCCATGATTACTGACTTTTTCGTTCATCAATTGAACAACTATGATGTTAAGGAGTTGAGGTTTCAACAAGACGGCGCAACATGTCACACAGCTCTTGCCACAATTGATTTATTAAAGGAAACGTTTCGTAACCGCTTAATTTCACGTTTCGGACCCGTGAGTTGTTCTCCAAGATCGTGCGATTTAACGCCGCTAGACTATTTTCTGTGGGAATATGTGAAGTCTAGTCTACGCCGATAAGCCCGAAACTATCGACCACTTGGAGGACAACATTCGCCACGTTATTGCCGATATACGGCCACAAATGTTGGAAAATGTCATTGAAAATTGGACCCCCAGATTAGACTGCGTCCAAGCCAGCCGTGGCGGTCATGTGCCAGAAGTCATATTTAAATTATAATGCCAGAAGATTATCTTTCGAATAAAGTAAATTTCATGTCAATTTAAAAAATCATCATTGTTTTATTCCATTTCAAAGTTCTATACCCCTAAAAAAAACACACTTTATAACAAGAGTTTTACCTGAGATTTTTGGTTCTTGGCGTTGTGGTTCTAGGCGTTGAAATATAATAAATAACTCAAATTTTTATAAAAACTTTAGTTTCAGAAACTTTAGTTTAGATAAATTGAACACACGATCCCAATACTATACTGTGCATTCAGAGGCGCGTTATGACCTAGGCAATTAAAATTTTTCTGGATTAAAATTTACATGTACTAAGCAACTTTAATATAATAAGGAATGCTTTCTTTAATTCTTATACATGTAACCAAATTATAAATAATGAATAGAAATAGAATTAAAAAAAATTAAAATAAAATAATTAAATAATTAAAAATAAATAAAAATTTCAATTATACACTCAGAGCTAGGCTGGCCTACCAAGCTAGCGGAGTTTCCCGATGGGCAGTGCTAAAATCCGTTGTCTGAAATGGGATTGTTTGAGTTAACTTTTTTTAAACGTAAGAAATTTTTCTATATAAATAAAAATTTTGATTTACCGGTCCTAGCGATACTTTTCTCACTTTATGCACCACAAATTCATCAATAAATCAACAAAATTAATTTTTCTTGTGCTTTATTTCAATAATTACATACTAAAATTTGAATAATATACAAAATAATCTTATGTGACTTGTTTTAAAAGAGCTAAAGATAGCAGACAACTGAAAATTAGTTTAAAATAATATATGTGAAAAAATTGTTTAGTATTTTGGTGCCCCCTAAATCGTGGTGCCCTAGGCAATTGCCTAATTTGCCTACGGTGTAATACGCCGCTGTGTGCATTTCATTTTAACTATTTGCTCTATTTTAGTATTTAGATATTACGATTATAAATTGATAGTAAAATGATGAAATATGCACTTTGATTTGAGGTTTCAAAGTGTTCTTGTTTTTTGAGCGCCAATAATAAGAATAAATTGCAAACTAAGTTGCCTTTTTTCAAACTTCTCTTCGTTTATCGGATGTTAGAATTGCACAAACCCAAAAAGCATATAATGTTAATGATGATCACACTCATTAAAAAAGATTTCTTATAGAATAAATAAACAGGCCTAATATTATTTTCGTATAACTGAAATGATTGAAATATTGGCACTCCGAAATAATTTATACGGACATAATTTATACGAGAAAAACGCCATTATTCATACGATAAATAATCTGCGGTTTTAAAAGCGCCATTATTTATACGAAAAAACCGACATTATTCATACGATAAATAATGTTGTTTTTTTTTCGTATTAATAATGTCGCTTTTAAAACGACATTATTTATCTATCAAAAATGTAGTTTTTTTTGTATAAATAATGCGGCTTTTCAACCGACATTATTTCTCGTATGAACAATGTCGTTTTTCTCGTATAAATTATGTCTGTATAAATTATTTCGGAGTGCCTCACAAACATGTGATTCAAAATTTTTAAGTTAGGTAGGTATACTTAATTATTTTTAGATTGCCAGGTACCCACAATTAAACAATAATGCTAAAATTTACATATCAATTAATGAAACTAGTATTAGGGTTGCATATGGCTTGCTTTTTAGATTCACTCTTTTTTTCTCTTTTTTGTTTTTTAAATGGTCTCTTTTAGTCTCTTTTTAAGACTTTCATTGTTTTCAAGCTATTTTAAATGTTTTCGACGAATTGCAGATTTAAAGTTTTTTTTATCAGAAACTAATGACAAACTTTGAAAAAGCTACCATCTAGCTTAAAATCACTTCAATTCTTCAAACAATATTCTAGTTCTGTATTTATAAAAAAGGCTCAATTTTTTTTTGCGATCCCTGGGCAAAACCCAAACGTTGAGCGAGTATTTGCTATGATAGAAGTTTAGTGGACCAAAGAGAGAAATAGACTGACTCCTCAAACTGTAAGAGGAATAATGGCAGTAGTATATAACTTGAAGAATATATCGTGTAAAGATTTTTACTACAACAAAAAATCAGAAAAAATTCTTAAATACAGTTTCTAGCTCAAGCAAATATGATTTCGTTTAATAATTTTTGTTTAGTAAATTGATTTTTTAATATGTCTATAGGTTTTACTGGATTTATAATTTAATATATGATTTTATTGAAATTTCGCAATAAAGTTCAAAATTTTTGAAATTTAGCTTTGTAAACAAGTTAAAATGAATTGATTTATGAGTTATGTAACGGTACTAACTCAGAGAAATTTTATTGAAATAATTTTTGTTTAATAAATTTAATTTTGTTAAATGTATGTAGTAATAATATAATGTATAATTTCTATGAAATTTTGCGATAAATAATTATTAAATTAAGGTTTGAAATTTTTTGAAAACTTTTTGAATTAAGCTTTGTACACGTGAAAATGAATTACTTCATTTTTTATGTCCATCGGTGAAGTATTTTACATTAATGTATAAAAAAAACTGAATAAATACTAAATTATATTTCTTGGTTGGTTGGTTGGTTGGTTAAGATGGCGAAAACCCTGCTGAACCAACAGGGGTTTCCAATTAGCGCTTTCGCACCGTTTTGCTACCATTAACACTCATAACCAAGGCCTAGCGGCGATAATAGAGCTAAATCCACCCCGTGGTGTTCAAAAATTTGATCACCTCCCTGGGTTTTGCTAAGGCTAACACATCTACGTCCTCGAGAAGGTAGTTTCCTAATGTGTTGTTTCTAGATCTTGCAAGCGCCAACAACAGACAGCACGCCTTCCAGATCGCAAGTACTTCTGCCTGAAAAATACTGGATCTGTCTGGAAGTCTATAACTTCTAGCTATATTCATTTCTTCCGAGTACACCCCAGCACCAACACCACAGTCCATTTTTGAACCGTCTGTGTAGATAGCTAGGTCGACTCCCTCTAGAATATTATTAACCTCCCAATCCCTTCTAGTCGGTATTACGATCTGAAAATTCTTTTTCAGTTCTAACCTGGGAATGGTATAGTCAGTTTCAGTGCAGGTCACATTCTTAGATATATCCCTAAGGATTCTACTGTGACCATATGGTTTAGTCAGCCAGTTTCCACTTTCTTGGAGCCTGACTGCACTGCAAGCAGCGAGATTTTTGACAAGTAAGTCAAGGGGTAAAAGATGCAGCAGAACATTGAGAGCATCAGTAGGTGCCGTTCTTAGCGCCCCCGTGATGCTCACACATGCACTTCGCTGTATTCTACCCAGCTTGGTTCGAACATAGGCCTTCTCTACAGCTGGCCACCAAATTACCGCTCCGTACGTGAGGATTGGGCGTACAATTGCTGTGTACATCCAGAGAATCATATGCGGCCTCAGTCCTCACCTTTTCCCTACCATTCGTTTACAAGAATAAAAAGCTACACATGCTTTTTTAATTCTCTCATCGACACTATATTTCCAGTTAAGCTTAGGATCTAGTACTACACCCAAATAACCCTCGAAGCTAAACCCAGCGTCACCCCTCCCAACTTGGGTAGGGCGAAGTAGGGTATTTTTGTCCTCGTTGTGAACAACATAAGCTCTGTCTTGCTTGGATTCACATTGAGGCCACACTCCTTTGCCCAACTCGTCACTACAAGTAGAGCACTTTCCATTAATTCTGTTAGTGTAGGTAGGAATTTCCCAGAGACAAGAATCGCTAGGTCATCCGCGTACGCTACCGCTTTCACTCCTGCTCTTTGGAGCTGTCCTCAGCGGATAAGACCAATCGATGATCCATCCCAAGCATTGCTAATCTTAGCAACGCTGGCGCTAAGAAAGTCCTTCGAAAAAAGGTCCTCGCATTTGATTACTCGGAAGCCTCTGATAACTTCCGACGAATCTAACCAGGGAAGGGGCCCTCCTTGGTTGCTCATGAGATAGTCCATTACCATCTCAGACAATCTTGTTTCGAGTTTCGCCCACAATTCAGCAGTTACCCGCCGATTGCTAGCTCGCTCGTCGACCACAGCCAACCTGAGGTGGTCTTTCACCACTTCGTTCAGGCTGTGGCCCAATTTTAATCGCCTCTGTCTTTGCGATCTTAGCGATCTTAGGTTTCTTCTCCATAGAAGACTCGCCCTGAGATCGCTCTCTTTTCAAGCATTGCTGCTTTTCCTCGAAATTCCGAACGATCTCAGAGTACCTTAGTCGATCCTCTTCATCTTTTTCGTGAAAGAGTCCCTGGGCTTCATTCTTGGCAATCTTGTCAAGAATGAATTTAGCCTTTGCATATCCTCTTTTTAAGGATACACCAGGACTTTTCACCGCTCTTTTCTTTTTTGTCGGGTCGGGAGCTGCCTTGGTGCTGCAGCTCGGGCCTACCCCTTTTGTAGTGACAATTGTTGAGCTAGTGCTTTGTTTAGAACTTTGCCCAACAACTACCACTGAATCTAAAGATTTGAGGGGAGTACTTTGCTTAGTACTGTCCCCCAATGTTGCTTCCTGACTGGAGGCAAGAAGTTCATCTTCCGAAGAAGAATGAACTGAAGTTTTTTTTATTTTTTGTTTGTGTTCCATTCTTGGTCCCACGAGTGTGTCCGGAAAGAAAGGTCCATCCTGGCAGAGCCGACTTACCAGGATAAGGCACTGAATACAACCGATCTTGCCTGGGCATCGGAGGAAGCTCGTTAGTGGCTGGTTTGACCCCCAGCCTTTCAGACTTCGGCACGGCGCTCACACCACCTTGTCATTAGGTACGCCTGTCGTTAGTCTATTTGAGAATGCTGAACAGAATGCTAGGCTAGGTTAGGTGTGATCAGCAGAAACCGCTTCTCGCAGCCCACCCGTCCACCGCATGCTCGTTCTGGCACCTCTTCTAGCTACCAGAAAGCACCACGTGGAGGTGACAGTACGATTTTGCCTTCCATTTCTTGGTTTCTTTTTGATCTTTTTTTTCAGATTTTTTTTTTTAAAATGTACTCTTTTTGGACTTAATTCATGTGGCAACCCTAACTACTATCCACGTCTCTTTCAACATTTTCTGGTATGTCTATTGTAATAAAGCTTCAGCTCTGATCTTTGTCATGCAGGAACTAGTGTAAGTTTGCCACTTTGGTCCAGACAATTCATTTATTAAAACATTATATTTAGCAACCTGACAAAAAAGCGATTTTAGCAAAAATTTGATTTTTATTCTTGAAAGTGATAGAAAGTGGTATTAAAAATTATGTTTGTTCAACAAGTTTGCCACATTTTGGTTTTTTGAAGTTTTACCGTTACTTTTTGGTTACTTTGCAATTAAACATTTTTGAGTATGAAAACTTCGAAATAGCCTTTCATGATGTTCTAGACTTTGATTCAGGAGGAGTTTACCTTCATTTTTTTAGAAAGTTTTAGTTCCTGAAAATATTGTATAGATGGCGTTTTAACCAATTTTGTGTATTAAACTAAAATTACTCCACCTTTTGGGCAACATTTGTACTACAGAAAACAAACCAAAAAAAGGTCGTTTCAAGACCTTTCCAACAAAAAAAAAAAATTTAAGAATCGAATAATAAATAAAAGAGGTATGCCAAATTAAAAAAATTACGAAAAAAAAAATTTCCGTTATTATTCAAAAACTCAATTTTAAAGAACGAATCCATAACAAAAATTACTGAAAAACCAAAATTTATGAGGACATGTTTTTAGGAAATGCATGTTGGAACGTGAATGAACGGATAAAACGTTCGAATAATTTAAAACAATTACCTACTACTAAAAAACGTAAAAGCGACTCAAAACAACTCGTGAGTGAGATTTTGAATGATTCGGATACACAGCTGGACTGGCCTAACAAGCTAGAAGGAGTTTCCTGGTGGGCGGAACTAAAAACCGTTGTCTAAAATTATAATGTTTTTTTTTAATTCTTTTTTAAGCGTGAGAAAATTTTTTTACTAAGAAAATTTGAATTTCCAGGTCCTAAATTCATTCAAAGTCCAGCCTTGTTCGGAGATACTCGATTTTATAGAACTTGCTATATGCCTTTCAGAAATTATTGTAAACTCAGATAGGATTAAATACAGAAAAAACAAATTACAATAACAAAAAGTTTAGGTTATAAGTTTGGAAAAGAAAATTGGAAAGAAAATGAAATTGATGTGGAAAAAACATTAAAAAAAAGAATTTCAAAGCTTACATGACAATGTTTACGAAAGTAAAATGCAATGTTTTTAAAACATTTCTCGAAAACATATACAGGAAAAACAACGCCAATATTCAGAAAAAATCGTACCAAAAAACTTCAAAACTGGTTTTATATAAAATGCCGCCAATCCGAAAGTACTGGGCCGATTTGACCCGCGAAAGCGGCTTTCGAAAGGTATAAATATGTACTTTTTGACTACGAAGTTTGAAAATATCGTACGTAATATCATGGATTTCAACTTTTTTGAAAATGGCTAAAAATGGTAATTTTTTTGTATGGGGAAATGCAAAGAAGTTAATTATCTTCTAAAACATTAAAAACTTTCAACCTGAGAAAGCGGCTTTTTAAAGCGGTCTGGAAGACCTTTCCAAAATGGTATAGAGTGACCAAATCGGTTGAAAATTGAGGGAGTACATTCAAATGAAAAAACCCATTTTTTGTTTTTTCAGTGTTTTTAGGGTTTCTCTGTGGGTTAAACTGGCAACACCGAGTTGCCAGCACCTGCAAAGAAAGCCCGCACGAATACCTACTTAAAATGATATATGAAAATATTCTTGTAAATTTATCAACAGAGAGATGATAGTTTCAAGTTTCAAAATTTTCCAAGCGTGCCACAAGAATCGTCATATCTCCCAAAAAAAAAATTTTTTTTTTTAAATTTGAAATGCAAAAACTTAGGTCAAATATCAGCCTATAAAATAAATGTAAAATGAAAGTCTAACGATTAACTTGAAAAAATGAAAAAAATGTCAGGTTACTACTTATAGGTATATATTTTTTAATACTCAATATCTCAGTAACCCTTTGATAGTTTTTCAAGTTCCAGTGCTTTTTGAATAGGTAATTAAAAGTGCGATGGATGGTCACCGCAGATTGAAAAACTTCAAAAATGCTGTAAAGCGCACCGTTTTCCAGATATTTGCCAAAAAATAAACTCTCTGAATTAACAAATCAGAAACGCTATGAGAATCAATTACTAAAAAATCCCGATTTTCATAAAAGATTTTTTCTAGGTTTATTTTTTTATGTAATGGCATCGAATTCATTAAATTTAGTTGAGCAATCTGATACTGATGAATCAGATTTTGAGCTTGAATCATCAAATAAAACATTTATGAACGATTTTGAAAAATTTGATGCTGTTGTCAAAAAAGATAAAGAAAAATACAAAAAATTTTTGGAAATTGTATTAGATTCCTCCTCAGATTAATTATATAGTACAGACACTTAATTTTGACTTAATTTTGACACTTAATTTTGACATTTATGCCTTAACGGAGACTTGGCTTTATAATGGCATCCTTGATAATGAACTTTTTTCTCCCTGCTTTCAAATTTTTCGAAAAGATCGTTACCCGCATAGCCGGGCAAAATACTTGTAATTTCAAAATAGTGTAATTCGAAATTACTAATTCAATTACATTTTGTAATTTGTAATGTGTAATTCAATTACATTGGAAGATTCGTAATTAGAAGAATGTAATTTTAATTCGTTAATTCATATTTGTAATTTGTATTTAGTAATTTGTATTTCTATATACTTGTAATTTCAAAATACTTTTACTTCTTTCAAATTACTTAGCGGTAAAAATTTTGCTCTTTACTTAACTATAAAATTCATATGTGTTAGAAATTCAAATAAAATAAAAAAAGTAAGCTTTCTTTTTCGTGTTTTAATTTCTCAATCTCAATAGAACTTTTATTTTAAATTTTTTATTTTTGTTTTTAATACTGGATAATTTGTAATTGTAATTTTATAATTTAAAATTACATTATTGTAATTGGAACCAAAAATAGTGTAATTTCAAATTACTAATTTGTAATTTTTAATTAAACAAAAAATGTTATTTAATTTCAGTAATTTAATTTGAGGTAAATTTTTGTGTATTTTGTAATTTGTAATTTAAATTACATTCACATGTATTTTGCCCGGCTATGGTTACCCGAATATTGAGGGCGACAGCTCCAATGTTCCGAAAGGTGGTGGAGCTTTAATAGCGACACGATCTCACCTTGATGTTACTCTGATTTCTCTTCCTTCTTATACTCTCATTGATGCCGTTGCGATTAAACTGAAGACTTCTTGTAAATCTATTTTCATTTTGAATATTTATATTAGTCCTAGTAACACTTCTGGTTACGATGAGGTTTTAAATGCTATTAATTTTGTCTCTAACATCCTATCTGAAACGGATGAATTTTTACTTTTGGGTGATTTCAATTTACCCAATTTGAGATGGGTTGAGTCTGATGAGGGTGACTACCTAATTTCAACAACACCCTCCTCATGTGTAGAGATTGACTTTCTTGATGCTGTTTCATCAGCTCCTCTGTTTCAAATTTCTAAAGTCAAAAATTTTATGAACAGACAGTTGGATCTAATTTTCTTTTCTGATCCAACTAATTGCACTGTTCAAGAAAGTGCAAATTTCTTGGTTGAAATTGATAGATTTCACCCCCCTATGCATTTTATATTTAGTGTTTTTGAGTCCAATGAAATAATTCCGCAAAGCTCTTCTGAGTTCAATTTTAGGAAAACTGATTTCATTAAACTCAATAGTTACCTCAGCCAGGCTGACTTTTCATTCCTTAATGATGTGGATTTGGACTTGGACTCGATGGTTGACTCCTTTTATGAAATTCTTTTCAATGGTTTTTCATTATCATGTCCACTTTTTACTAGAAGGGACATGAGATCTTGTTCGCCTCCCTGGTTTAATAGAGAACTAAAAGCTCTAAGAAACAGGAAGAATAGGGCTTGGAAAAGTTTCTTAATAACCGGAAGTGAGGTCGACCATGAGGCTTTTCAAAATTTATTGAATGAGTTCCGAATCTTGTTTGAGTCTCAATATGAGGATTATTTAAACAAAACAAAGCTTGACATATTGAAGGATCCTAAAAGATTCTTTAGTTTTATTAATTCTAAGAAGAAAGGGGATAGTTATCCTCAAACTCTTAGTTTCTTGAATACCTCTTCCAATGATGACCTAACCGTAGCTAATTTTTTTGCTAACCATTTTTCCAGTTCTTTTTCTGACTCAAACTTCAATGTTGATACTGCCTATTTCAGTTATTTAAACAATTGCCCACAAACTTCTATGACCGTAATATCAATTGAAGTGAATGAACTTTTCAAGTTTTTATCTAAGCTTCAAGATGATTGTTCTTCTGGCCCTGATGGTGTCCCACCGATAATCTTGAAAAATTGTGCTTCTACTTTATGTAATCCTCTATCTATTATTTTTAATAGATCTTTATTAACCGGTTACTTTCCAAAAGTCTGGAAACACTCATATATCATACCCGTTTTCAAGAAAGGTTCCAGAGCTGACGTTTTAAATTATCGTCCAATAGCTAAAATTTCTTCAATTCCTAAGCTTTTTGAAGCTGTCATTTCTGAAGATATACATTTTTATTGCAAAAATTTTATTACTGATAATCAGCATGGGTTTCTTAAGGGTAGGTCTACTACTACTAATCTTATAGAAATTACAAAAATTTCAAAAAAAATTTCTTAGATTCGCATTGAGGCATCTTCCTTGGGAGGATAACTTAATCCTTCCACCGTATAGAGAGCGCTTAAATCTCATTAAGCTTGAATCTCTTCAAGACAGACGTGAATTTGCTGATGTTGTTTTCATTCATCAAATTATTATTGGTGAAATTATTTCTCCTTTTATTCTGGAGAAGATCAACTTTCGAGTTAATACCAGAAACCTCCGTACTACTAACTTATTTGAAATTGCTTACCATAGAACCGAATATGGATGCAATGATCCCATTTCTCGAATGCTTTCCTTTGCTAATAAAAATCATCATGTTTTTGACCTTAATATTTCTAAGGCATCCCTTAAAGCTGGTTTAAAAACTAATTCTTTTTTCTCTAATAACGTTGGAAGACTTTAATTAATATTTAATTTCTATCTGTTTATTTTACTTCTATTTTTTCTATTCTTTATTTTTTTTTAATCCACTCCTCTACTAATCTTCTTCCTTTAAAATTTTTTTTTTTTTTTTTCAAGGGAAACTATTCTTGTGTTATGGGACATGTCACTAGTGATTTCGTTGTTTATCAGAAACGAGACTTGTTCTTAGTGTTTTATGTTTTTTTTTCTATAATTCTTTTTTGTTTTCTTTTCTGATGCTTGATTTAAGCATCGTTTGGTGGTAATATTAATTTTCCATTGCATGCTTCGTACCGAGCCCTCTCCTCTCGTATTAGCATGTATATGAGAGTGATGGTAAAGTTTTCATGGCAATTTATTGCCTTGAAGTGCAGTGGTGTTAAGATACACCCCCAACTCAATTAATAAGATGGATAAATTTTGAAATATTCCGTTCTATTAAAACTGTCAAAAAACATATGATATAAATTTTTTTTTTTTAAACACAAAGTTTGTGTATTAAGAGTCGCATTTTATGTTCAATTCGGGCCATGAAGAAAATTATTTTTTAAGTACAATTAAAAAAAAAATTAAATAATTTTTGCATACTACTGCTTCTCCTGAAAATCTTTGTTTTTCTTGAGTAAAAATATTCTAAGATAAAAATATTTCGATATTCGAAATATTAAGATAAAAACATTTTCAGGACAACAATTTTTCATAATTTTTTTGATATTTTTTTTTCGATAGTGAAAAAAATTAGTGGTTTAATTAACCCAACAAAATACATTTGCGATTTATTAAAAAACTTCAGGAGAGGAAAACTACTATTATTTTATTTATTTTTAAGAGCAGTGATGGGAAATCTTTTTTATTGAATTGTATTTTTTGTTCTTTTTTACTGACCGAGGTATAAAATATTGATTTTCACGTTCGTGAAGGACCAAAAAAAATGAATTCGAATCAATTCAACGAGTTAAATTTGAAACCAAGAAAAAATTAGCTTTGTATAAAAATATTACCGAATAAACGAATTAACAAAATAAAGTAGCATAAATCACGACCTTTCCAAAATTTCACAATGGGGTCTTCTCAACAGAGTTGAGTTTAATGCATCCAAAACTCAATGCTGCCTAATTTCCAGAAAGCTGTCAACTTTTGATCCCCAATTTTCCTTTCAAGGAGAAAGTATTGCCAAATCTGGAAGCCTTGACATTTTAGGTTCGAAAATAACTAGCGACTTAAGCTGGAAAATTCATATTTTCGAAACGGCAAAAAACGCAGCGAAATGTCTTGGTTTTTTAAAAAGATGTAAACAATACTTTTCCCCCTCTGATCTCTTAAATATTTACAAATCCTACATACGACCAAAATTAGAATACAATTCGCATATATGGGCTGGTGCTCCCAAAACCCATCTTGAGTACCTGGACAAAGTTCAGAGAAGGGCTATTAGATTAATCGATAATCACCAAACCACCAGCTCATTAACATCACTCAACCACCGTCGTAATGTAGGTTCACTTTCCATTTTTTATAAATACCTTGTTGGAATGGATACGTGTTCCCTGGAAGTAAAGGCCCTACTTCCTCAACTTCAAGTATTTTCACGCCAAACACGTACTGCTTCAACGTCACACCCATATTTCGTAAAAATTCCCAGATGTGATAGAACGAGCTTCGGTGATTCGTTTTCTATTCGCACCTCAAGAATGTGGAATGCTCTCCCATTAAAGTTGTTCCCGGCAGCTAGTGGACGCTTAATTTATGACTTGCGCCGCTTTAAGAAAAGTGTAAATGATTACCTACTAACTGTCCCACTTTTTAATCCCGTCTAAACTTCCTGTCCTTTTACCAAATCCATACTTCTTCAGTATAAAAGGTATCCCACCTAGTGATTTGGTAACTTTAATAAAAAAAAAAAAAAAAAAAAATTGAATGTGACTTGTAATCTTTGGAATTATTTATTTTTTTAGTTCATCGGTTATTTTTAAAGTTAATGTTCAATAAAAAATAGATATTTAAAACATTTTATTGTATTAATAACTAAATTATTCAAATATCTTCTTTTCTAATATTTAATGCTTCCCTAAAAACTGTCATACTAACGAAGATTACCTGAAGTTAAACACATAAAATTTACAAGGGAATCTTTAACCTTAATTCCGTCTATAATTGAAATTTGTTATATAAATTTGATTATGTGGATGTGGGTGTAATATTATTTACTTATACAATTTTTCTTGATAAAATCAAGTATTGAATTCATTCATGTAATCACGGATTGAATTCCAAAATATTTCCCACATTCGACCCTGTTTTTCATGTCAATTTTTTTTTTATTTAAATTCAAAATAAACGATAAATTTAAAATTTTTCTTGTTTTGTTGCGGGTTTTTTAATTTTTTTAAATTCTACAATTAATTTTTCGATCGACATTTCGGGAAAGTTTAAAGATAATTATAGTGTCTATTACAGACAAAAAAAAGTTTTTTATTATTTTGTGTTTCTGCGATTCTATTGCAGTCGGAGTGAAATTTTTTTTTCGTTGAGAAAACTTTGCGATTTATTTTTTCGCTAAAACATATCATTTTTTTTACAGATTTTAATTATAAATGTGAAAATATAATAAAATGTAAAATATTATTTGTGTTGTGAAAAAAATTTGAATTAAAAAAATTATTTTAGTGGTTTAAATCATAATTTTTGTATTTTATCGAAATATGGAGACGCGACAAAAAAATTAATTTATAGTGAGAAAATATTACATATTTTTAATTTTCGCCGGAAAAACTTATAAATTAATATATATTCTTTTAAATTAATTAACGAAAAATATTTAAGTTGCATTAATTATAATTCCGCAATGCAATTACCACTTCAATTACTTACCTGCCATTACTATATAATGATATAGATTTTTTTTTTTTTTTTGCAAAATAAAATTCAACTATTTTTTTTTCAAATTTAAAAATTTTAAAATTATTGCACTTTTATAAATTGCAAAATTTTTGAGTTAAAAAAATAAATTTTTTGTCAACAAACTTTATTATTTTTGTTTAAAATTTTTTTGACAGTTTTAATGGAACATATAAATATTTACAATTTAGAAGAACATTTTTATTTGATTCCTTCTATAGTTTTAATTATATTAGTATTCGATGGATCCCTCTAAATTGAAAACATCTGACGTTTGGAATTATTTTGGGGATTTATATTACAAAAAGAAACTTATTGACAAAACTAAAACATTTTGCAGGGGGATTATGTTCTGAAATCGTAAGTTATGCTTTACTTTATTTTTCAATAACACGAAATTTATCGAATAGTATTTTTGATTCGACCATAAGATTATGTTTACCAATAATGTATACCGATAAAAAACCGTTTAGAATTTTTTATAGAAAAGGATTTAGAATTTTTTGTTCCCTTAATAATATACCTACTGAATGTTTACCAACTCCACGTAATATAGCAGATATTAGTTTAACTGATTTATATAAATTTTGTAGAAATCGAGTAGTTGAGATCCTGTCCGATTCGCCAAATATATTACATTGATCCTAGACTGCTGGACAGATAATTTCAAAAGGAGACCTTTTATCAACTACAAAGTTCATTTTTGTAAAAATTTTCAAATTAAAATACTGACGCTGAAAACCAATTTGTTCGCTCGTCCGCATACTGCAAAAAAAATTAAAGAAAACATTGAAAAAACCTTAGCAGAGTTTTCTTTAGAAAATAAAAAAGTTATTGCCGTCACCGACAACGGGGCTAATATTATTGCCGGATTACGTGCAGCAAATATCCAGCGATTGCCATGCGTGTTGCATAGCCTCCATTTATTCATCACCAAAGATATACTACAGAATCCGGACTTTAAAATTTTTTTTTTTTTTTTAATTCAAAAATTGAAGAAAATTTTTAGTTCCTTAATTTATCAACATGACAAATTGCTGGAAATTAGTGAAAGGGAAGGCTTGGTCAACTATTTAAAGTTGATAGATCTTGCAGCAAGTATTGGTAAGTAATATAATTTTTATTCGTAAATGAATTTATTTGAATTAATGGATAATTTTTTTGTCTTTCAGATGAAAATAATGATGAAGACGAACGAATAACTTTACAGTTTGAAGACACAAATGATTTCGATTTAAATTGCGAAAAAGGAACGTCAATAAAAAATTCCAATTGTACAAGGTGGTCATCGGTCCATACAATGTTGGAAAGTTTTACTAAAAATTTTTGTAGGTTCAAAAATATTTTACAATACTTTTTAAATATTTAACCTATTTGAATATTCTATTTTAGCTTCTATTAACGTTGCGCTAAGATACACCGATAATCAACATATTTTTTTAAAGGAAATGGAAAAAGAAGTAATCATGGAATTTTGTGAATTTTTGCAAATATTCAAAACATGTACAACTGCTCTACAGGGTCAAACATTTCCCACTTTAAGTCTTAACATATCTTTTTACGAAAACATTAAATCATCGTAAATAACATATAATTTTAAATTTAAAACTGCATAATTTTAAAACTGCATATTGTCGTTGTCACTCTAGTTAAGTTCTGCGTAACAACTCTATGACTTACATTTGATTTACTCTTACAAAAATTACAAACTATATGTTGAACAATGTTGAACATAAAAATTGAAATAGGTGTCTTTTATATCACCACCAGCTGTATTTAAAAGTTTGATATTTAGCCTAAAAATAGTAAATATAAAGTTGTTTATTAATGGAAGTATGACATAAAATTTCATAATATTATTGGTTTGAAACTAAAACTGTAGGTACCATAGGCGCCCGCAGGATTTATTCTAGGGGGTGGCAAACAATTTTTTTTTATCAGCTTATAAATTTTTTTTTCTAAGAAAAATCTGTTGAGAATTGAGATCTTATTTTAATTTTTTCTTTATTAAAATTTAAAAATAACAAACATAAATTAAATTAACGAATTCTCGATTAGAAATAAAAAACAAATTAAAAAAAAAATATATATATATGTAATGAAAAAAAAAACAAAATACATTTTTTCAATTTTTTTCGAAAACAAACTGCAGTCTTCTGTGCTGCCTTCCAAATCGTTCCAAGACTTTAGCAACGAACTCTTCCTTCATTTCGTCTATAATTGCACGATGAGCACTCATCATACAAAGGCCATCTAATCTGTCTGCTGCCATTGTTGATCGCAACCAAGTTTTAACCCTCCGAAGCGTACTAAACGTCTTTTCGTAAACTCGCGTGAATTACTTTAAAATGTCTCTAGCATAAAAGTAATCAGAAAAGGAATCCTTTTTTCATAAATGTGTTGCCGTTGACTAAGCGAAATTTGAAAAAGGAATATGTATCTGGAATTCCGTGCACATAGAAATTCCAAAATTATAAATATTTTTGTATTTTACCCGAGACTTAAAAAACGGAAAATTAAACAAAACATTTAATAATGACTTAATGATTAAGTTTTATTTTCTTCATCAAAGCCAGGGGGGGGGCCGATGCCCCCCCTTGCCACCCCCTCCGGGCGCCCTTGGTAGGTACCTAATGTTTCTTAAGTTTTTCAAATAACTTTAGAAAATAGTCAAATATATATAATCACTAGCTACTCCTAGTTACACAATTTTAATCATGGTTTAATTTAAATTTAAATTTTGATTGTAGAAAGTTTTTATTTAATCAAATTGATAATAATATTTTTGAAAGATTTTTCAAAATCTTAAATTCAATGTTTTTATAAATCTTTAAAATTTTACACATACAAAATATTTACAGCATATGGTAGAGGGAAGAAAAATTAAATACCATTAAAAATATTTATGTTATTACTATGTAATCTGAAAAAAATACGACCGAAATTTTGTACGTCTAAAAAGCATTTTTTTTAATGGAATTTCTGGTCAAATATTTTCAGCCTTCTGTCTATGACAAAAAATCGAATAAATTTCCAATAACTGAATTGACAAATCAGTAAAATTATCAAAATGTTTTCCATAACCATATGTATCCAGAAACCTTATAGTTTTAAGCGATAAATTAAATATGAAATATAATAATTATCATGTAGGTATAACTATTATTCTGCATATTATTGAAAATATTTTACCAAGAATACCAGTTCTGTAAAATTTATAATGTTATTTAAAACAATATTTATTAATATTACATTGCCTAAATATTATTGCTACATGGTTTTAACATTTAATTAATTTTAATATATTATCTGGATTATTTATTCAATATATCATAATTGTATATAATAAATAAAATTATGTTAATTAAATAGAAAAATTCTATTGAATTTTAAAATCATTGGCCGTTGCATTTTATACAAATTTATGAAAATTATAAATTTGCGTTATGATCATTTCTCAAAAAAAAAATTTTTTTAAATTTAATTACAGAACAAAAATATGGTTTTTATGTGAAAATCAAAATAAATTTCAATTACGATTCATTTATTCTTAGGAAAAATGACTATATTACACATTTTAAACCCTTTTAATGCATTGTTCCATATCATAAAAATTAACATAAATTATTTAAGTTCGTCCCTAGAAACTATATTTACTATATTAATTTTAAAAACTTTATTTTTTATTAAACATTATTACATATAAGTTTGGATAATATGCTTGAAAATTTTGTTTATTTAACCTTGACAGATACTGTAGATTTCCATATTTAAGTTTATAATTCATTGCAACTACATGCGGTATTACATTGATGTTAAAAACTACTAGATTAAAATGCACCAAAAAGGATTAACAATGTTTTATATGTATACAAATGATTATACATATAAAACATTGTTAATCCTTTTTGGTGGCATCTTAATCTATCTATAAGTATTTAACTGGTGAGATTTCAATAAATTGATGAGTTTTTTTTTAGAATTTTGTTATTTTAGTGATTATAAAATTGTCATTGAATTTTTTGTTAACACAAGCACTAAGATTGTGGTTACTAAAAAAAATATTAAATTATATCATGTAAAACATTTCTTGCCTTTTTTTTTATGGGAATTTCTATAGAATTATATGAGTTTGCAATTGCAAATTTAGATAAAAGATTTAAGATTACAGGTGATCATTTGACTGGAACTCTTCTAGATCCTATTCAAAAGGATTTCAATATAGTTGAAAAACATTTCAATCACGAAAAAACTAAAGAAAAATTGCTTCTGACCAAACTAAAGGAATATGGTTTCGGTATTACACCAGTTGAAGCATCACTGGTTTTGAATGTAACGGTAAGAAGATTTCTTTTTTTTTTATTTATATATTTCAGTTTCGATTTCTATTTTTTGTTTTTTTTTTTATTTGCAGGAAAATTTAACTCCACGTTTATCTTTATTATCCAGTTTTATAAACGATTCAAGAACATTTAACTCCGATTTAGATTCAGAGATTAAACTCTATATCAACGCGAGAGTTGACTCAACTGAAGAACCTATGGAGTGGTGGAAGAAAAATTCTACTAGTTTTAAAAACCTTAGTTTGTTGGCCCAATTTTATTTTGCAATTCCTTCAAGCAGTGCCAGCAGTGAACAGGCTTTTTCAACCGCTGGAGGTTTTAGTGTTGCAAACGAGCAAATCTAAATCCGATGAAACTTAATCAACTCTGTTTCATTCATGACAATTTTTATTATATACAAGATAGTTTTCATTAAGTTGATTATTGCATAAAGAGAATAAAACAAAAACTTAAGGCCTAATTATATATTTTTCATTATTAAAACTTAAAACTTTGAGAATGTGATACTTAATTTTGTGCATTAAACAGAAGTTGCTTCATTATATCTTTGAGGGCGATTATAGGAGTATAAGTCAATTTTTTTATAAAAACGAAATATATACATTATTTCTTTGAAGGGCGATCATAGAAGTATAAGTAAATTTTTTACAAAAACGAAATTTATACATTATTAGATAATGTATAAATTTCGTTTTTGTAAAAATACACAATTGGGGCGACAGCGAAAACGACAGCGATAGCGACTATCAAAAAAAAATAGAAACCATATATTTGTATGAGAATGAACACAATTAAGACGACTGGCGACAAACGACATTGTCGCCTGGCGACAAATTAGAAATTTTTCTATTTTGTCGCCAGGCGACAACGACAACCATATATTTTTTTATTTATTTTTCTATTTGTTTACTTTTTTCCTGTATATTTATTTCGTCGCCGTCGCCGTAATTGTGTTCACTCGAGTGATATCGCTGTCGTTGTCGTTGTAGTCGTCGTTGTCGCCGTCGTTGTCGCCCCAATTGTGTTTACTCTTTAAACGATATCAGCACGTAGAATTTTTTCTTTTCATTTTTGTGTTTCATTCTAATAGAACCACAGGATCTATAATAGTGGATGACTACTTCTCAAAATTTTTTAGGAAAATTGTTGTTGTTGGCAAAAATTGTAAATTTATAAACAAGGACGCATTTTCTTATGAGAGTGGCTACAGTTAGGGTAAACATAACTTTTTTTTTTTAACAGTTACGGCAACCGTAATTTTTAGCTAAAGTTTAAAGTTATGGCAATTTTATTTCTTTTTTTTTTTTGTTAACCCTCTCTTCGAGATTCGAACCTCGTTCTTTAGCATTTCATTTTACCACTCTACCTCGCGTTTACAGTATTAAAATTAAAAACGTGTACACAATTAAGTAGTCATCCATTTCTATTATAGATCCTGTGAATGGAACTAATAAAGTTTAGAAAATTGTTATGATTAATTTTTATGATGAAAACGGGGGTGTATACAAATACAAAAATTCTGAGTTCAAGATGAACTCATGAAGAATTTTATCATATCTTATGATAAAAGAGAAATTGGTGAAGGTAGAGGCAAGAGAAGGTGCTCTACTTTCAACTATGAATCTGGTGTTGAGTCCACTGTCTAAGGACATCCTTCTTCTAAGGCTGGGTCTAAGCTCGTCGGTGGGTGGGTACGGACAATGAACACCAGGGGGGTTCATAACAATATTTATAGGATGTCTTACGTTTAAAAGAAGATCAATAAAAAATGATATTCTAGAAACCCCAACCAACTCAAAGTAAAAAAAAACTTAAAATCTAAATGACTACGATGTTATTCTTCAGCTCATGGCTATGGCCATCTATAGCTGGACCTTATAGTAGCATTTCTTTTATCTCGTAGGACCTGTAGAAATAAAAATTTAAGTTAAAAACTTTTTTTTTTTATGAAAATCTAAACTTTATTGATAACAAAAAAAAAGAAACTTAAATATACCTACGACAATTTCAATCTAAACTAAACTATATTAATTTGGGTGTCTATGCATCATGATTTGATGATTGATTTTTTTTTTTTTAGATATAAAATTCATTAATTTAATTCGTTAATTATAATTTATGAACATTTTCAGATTAATTTTGCTTTTTAATTGCTTTGT
This sequence comes from Hybos culiciformis, assembly GCA_964007475.1. Lineage (NCBI taxonomy): Eukaryota > Metazoa > Arthropoda > Insecta > Diptera > Hybotidae > Hybos > Hybos culiciformis. The sequence continues at coordinate 156,969 of CAXFZM010000070.1, forward strand.
TGTATTTTTTTATTTATTTTACAATAATATTTAAATAACATATTTTATTTACTGACTTATTTCAGTATTTTCTTTTTATTTATACATATTATATGCATTTGTTTTGATTAAACATAATCAGTTTTACATACAGTACTTAATATGAAATATAAGTTTATATGCAGGTTTTGTTTTTTATAATGAAAATTTGCAGTTTATTATTTGTTTTTTTTTATGTTACTGTAGCTTGAACTGGAGTTGCTGTTTGTTTTTTTTTTGTTTTGCATTAAAAAAAGGTATGCATCAAATGGTATGCAATTTCTCATGATATTTCATACAAAATGCCTTTTTTTTGTTTTGTGGTAAAATACAATATGAAAAAAAAACAAATTAGAATAAAAAATGTATTTATTTATTTAATTATAAAAAAAATTAGAAGTGCAAAAACTATAGCTTAGCCTACTTATACAAGCCATGAAAATTTTTATTATTCCCTGTTAACAAATTTCCTATTTTAATTAGTTATTGTACTAAGTTACAGGCTGAAATTATTTAAAATAGTTTAAGATTGGGTATAACATTTTATAAAAATTAACTGTAATTTTTATTTAGTATTAATTTAGTATTAATTATTTAGTATTGATTCTCATAAATAAAGATAAAAAATAAAGATAAAAATAGAGATATAAATAAAGATAAAAAAAAATACATGGAATTAAATTATTTTCAGTAAAAGTAAATTAGGAAAAGAAGAATGAAATTTTATTTAATTTAATTAAATTTATTTCAAATTTAATTTCCATTCTGGAAATTATTGATTGGGAAATTTGGCTTCGAATCTTTTTAAAAAATTTTTGAAGTATTAATTCTAAGAGGTACGAACAGGGATGTCATATTTAAAAAGTGATTCGGCGGGAAAAAATTATTAAGAACCTAATAAGCGAGTCACACTACAACTAAAAATCCACTACTTCACACTTGCACTTTTTGGTTTTTTTCTTTTTTTTTCTGTTTTTGTAAAATCTTTATCCTTTTTTTTCGGGACTTTTTTTGTTTTTTATTTTCGTTTTTGACAAAAAATTGCCACCAACTTCCTAAAAGTATGCAATTGTTAGTTTATTTTTTCTCACAGAGCTCATTTGTTATTTGATTCCTCATTTCTAGTGGCTTTTTGAAAAGCCACTAGCTATTTGTCCTTTTTTTTGTATGGAAAAAGCCACAAACCAGCTTTTTTCAAAAAGCCATTAAAAAGCCGAAGTGTGACAGCCTTATATTGTTAAATAAAATTTTCGTAACTCAAAATCTTCTTAAACTCTATAAACAATATAAACAAGTTTAAACCCTACACACTTTATAAACAAGTTTAAACACTATAAACAATATAAAAAAGTTCAAACCCTATAAACAAAAATGCGAATTCGGTTCAAGCGTACCAAAAGTTGATCGGGAACTCTTTTGTCTGCGTTTTGCCATTAATATCTTGTTTACACTTAGCTAATTTAACATGTTCGAACGGAGTTAAACATCTTTGGAAAATCGACCGTTGAAACGATGTTTTTCATAAGTTAACATGTTTAGCTCTGTCAGATAAAGAAATTTTAAATAAGATAAAGAAATTTTAAATAATAGAAATTTTAAATAAAATCGCGCGTATTTATGAATGTATTGTATTTTTTCTGTTTCATTTATTAGTATTTGTGTTTGCTCAATATGTCACTGGGTTAGATTTACAGCATGCGATTTTTATACATTTTTCCAAATTGTACCATTTTACTTGATTTAAATGTCAAATTAATAAAAAAAAAATAAATTTGTGAGAAATGTCAAAAAATACGCATGCTGAAAAATTATTCAAAATCAGCATGCGTATTTTGCTGCGATTTTGGATTTTGTATAAAGATACACAAATACATTTAATAACAAAATCGCATGCAGGAAAAATACGCTAATGTAGACATCTAGTGAGTATATCTCCACCTTTATAAAATTATCAAAGTCAAAAATGACATACCCAGTTAAAATTAATGCACACTGAATATTGCCTAACAAAATATTATTCAAAAATTACTCATTCATCCCTGAAAATTAACATGTTTTTGTAGAAACATGTTAAAGAACGTGTTTCTATTTTCATTTTTTTACTATGAAAAAACAACATCAAAAACACCAATGGAACATGTTCGTCGTCCGAACATGTTAAATTAGCTAAGTGTAAACAAGCTATAAAATAAAAATAAAAATTAACGAATTAAGTGCTTGCGGGAATTTAGAAGCGTAAGCGGGAAGCGGGAATAATGTAGTCCAAGCGGACGGTTCCCGCCGATGGCGGGAGGTATGACACCCCTGGGTACGAATATTTATAAACCCAACACTGTTTATAAATTTATCGAAAGTAAAAAAAAAATCTAATTTAAAGTTATGTCATATGAGAATTAAATACTTTTTTTTTGTTGAAGCTAAAGCTTTTTATTGTATAAGCGGGGTTTAGTGAACTTAAAAGCTTTCATTTTTTTTTTTTATGTAGGTATGTTTTTTTTTTTAATTGTACAAGGTGAAAAATTTTTACTTCACCAAAACTTTTACAAATTGAAGAAAATTATTTTATTCTTTCTTTTTCTTTATTATTTATTGATTTTAAATTTATTTATTTTTTTTAATAATAAAAGGTATTCAAAAATAATTATTGGAAATTTAATTATTTCTTGGGATTTAAAACAAAATTGTCCCTACGTTATGACTTGTACTTCGTAAGCTAAGTGGTTAGTAATGGAAAAACTAAAGTTCGTAAAAATTTTTAATTATAGAAGATGTCAAGTGGCATCTCTTGACCGATCGGATGGATCGTCTCTGGTCATTTTACTCAATTCCTGTCCCAACTGGGCAGCGCGCGTTTTGGTTGGGGCAGGGAATGACCAGTGAAGTCTATCCTCTACATCTGTTCTCCTGACACCCACTAGGATCTAGGCTGCTGATTGCTCAGAGCTCTTGGATCCAGGTGTGTGGCAGGGGAGCCAGATGCAGCACCACAACGTAGTATGGTTCTCCGGAGGGAAACTCCATGTGGTTACCGGCGATGTCTTAGCTTTGGATTCTTGGATAGACCCAAGAATCCTCCACCAAGAACGGGCTTTTGGGTTTTACTAGAAGTGGCAATTGTGTGGCTCACATTCTAGTAAAACACCGCTGGACTTGTCATCCTAAGCCAGTGAGATAAATCCCACTAAGCTTCGGATGGCAAGTTCCAGCACCTAAAGACAAAGGGAAAACAAAAAAAAACATCATTTACCTTTTTTTGTTTTGTGGTAAAATACAATATGAAATTGTTATAAAAGAAATCAATTCTTTTATATAATTTTTAATCAAAACAATTTCATATAAAAACAATAAAAAGGTAATTATGCAAAATTTGCAAAATATTACATCAGGTGTATTATTCTGTAAATATTCGTTTTATTTTTAACTTGACCTATTCCAACTTAAAATTCTTGAATAAAAAAATGCAATTATTATTATTTTTTTTTTTTTTTCAATTTTAAATTCTTAATATTTTTACTTTAATTAGGTTCAAAAAAAATGATGCTGTAATTTTATCATTATTATTATTTTTTCTATTTTTAAGATAAAATCACCGCAACAAAATCACATACAGACTAGATGTCCCTTATTATAGCAGCTATATTTATTTCAGTTTTTGCTATTTACAAATATTACAATAGTTGAACTTATAATATTATTATTTTTTTACATTTAAGAAAGGATGCAAATTTTTAGAGCTTATATATATATTGCTTTTTAACGACATCTATACACGATTAAAAAAATTTAGCTATTTTTACTCTTTATTTACTCTCGGAAAATGATTAAGCCTTTTTTTAATAATTTCGTTATGGTTTTTCAATCTTCCTAAAAGATTAAAGTTTAAATCTCACTTTTCCGAAGTAATTTTTTAACACAAAATTAGTAAACAAACTTAATTAAAAAAAAAGTATAACCTTTAAACAATTTTTTCGTTTAATCTTTAATATTAAAACACGAAATAGTAAAAAATTAACTTTTCATAATACAAATATGTTTTGACCTAAATTGAAGCAAATATAAGAAAATTCTAGATAAAATTATACAATTTCAAAGCAAAAGGTTTTACTCAACCAAAAGAGCAAAAAACTGTAACTAGAATTTTTTTTGATAATCGACATTTTATTAAATATTTTGCATGACAACATAAACAAAATTTATATCGGATAGATCTATTTTATTCTTTTCAATATTGAAATTTGTAATAAAAAAGAGTAAATATAATTTGTACTCTATTTTAGATAAATTTGTACACTAATTTTTTTTAAACATACGTTCAGTGATTAGGAAAATTAAAAAATAATTAATATTTTGCCGATTAAAAATTTGGCAAAAAAAAGAGTAAAAGATGTTATACTAGTAAAAATAATGTACCGTTTAATTCTTTGAGACCTTGAAATAAGAAGCAATAAAATTGAAAAATTACAAAAAAAGCCCGCCCGCCGCCCCCACTTCCCTCTCTTTAAGGGGCAAATCGGGCAAAAAAAAAATAATTGCACATACAAAATGTATGAAGAATTTGGGGGGCCTCTACCCCTCTACCCTTTTCCAAGCTTCAGACGAATCTGAGTGGTTCACGTAATCTGCAGTATCTCTAAAATTGAAAAATCAATCGCGGACAAATGACATTTTCCAAAATGACATTTGTCCGCTAAAAAAACTGAAAAATCAATCGCGGACAAATGACATTTTTCAAAATGACATTTGTCCGCTAAAAATTAAAAATTTCAATCGCGGACAAATGACATTTTGCAAAATGACATTTGTCCGCTAAAAATTCGAAAAATCAATCGCGGACAAATGACATTTTGCAAAATGACATTTGTCCGCTAAAGTTAGAAAATTCAATCGCGGACAAATGTCATTTTACAATCGCGGACAAATGACATTTTGTAAAATGACATTTGTCCGCGAAGTTTTCTATACAAATTTCATCGCGGACAAATGTCCCGCGGACAAATGTCACGGCGCCGTTTTGTATACGAGTAGAAACAGTTATAGTCTACTGTTATATTATGTTTTTATATAAAGTCTCTTTAATTAATGCAGGGTACAGGAAGATAATTTGATAAAAGTTAATTTTTAATTAATGCCGAGTTTCGATTATTTCTTACCTTAATCAAATCATACACGTTTTATGATCAGGTTTGTAAAATAGACGAAACATTTATTTTGTTTGACATTCGTAAAAATTATCTAAATATTGGCTGAATAGAACCCAACAATGAGTATCGATACAAAAATAATTCAATGCTTAAAGAAAAAAAACTATAACATAATTATATATGTACTTATTGCTAGACGTTTTTTTCGTTTTATGCAGCAGGTCGTTTTATGTAGCACATTAAAGTTACGAATCAATAATAATAGGCAAAATAATTTTTCTGGTTATGTATGCTCATATATTTTATTATTACATATTTAAATATTAAAAACCTAAAATAGCAAATTGTTCATCAAAATTTCTCAACGAAAATTAAGTATTTTTAAAAACAATTCAACATTTTGATAAGAGTTTCTACTTTTCAATAAAAATATTTTATTAAACCACCTCAATAAAATTTATATATTAAGTTTCGAATGCTTCGTTTTTTTTAACATACGCCGAATAAAATATAAAACTTTCACGATAATTGCAACACAGCGGAATTTTTTCTTGCAACTCAGCTTAAAATCAACAATTTATGCTTGCATCAAGTTTCCATAATAATTTAATAATAGCCTAATACTTTGTAAGAGGCAAATTACACAAACTTTCGAATTATTTAGAGATTATTTATTTTTCAAATATTCAAGCTGCTTTCCCTCTTAATAAGCTTTACGAATCTATTACATACTTACTCACTTTTCCATCATAATAATCCTAGATAGTAATTTTTCGATACAAAGATAGTAATTTTTCGATACTACTTCTCTCGAAAAAGTTTTTGGAATAAAAATATTGTGATTTAATATCAAAAATAAATTAAACAAATACATGTGAAATATTTTTAGTCACAACATTTTGGTTCCAAAAACATTTTCGAGAGACACCATAATAACTAAATTTGTGTAAGATGAATGTAACCATAAAATAAACGTGGCTGCGGCGTCGCGTCGTTAACTAACTTTAATTTTACATGCAAAAATTTGGTCGACGTTGGCATTTGTCTAACATATTTTTTGATTGTCAGTTGTTTTTGAGGTTTGTTTTGAAAAATAATAATTAATATTTTATCAAAATAAATAATAAAAATTTTATGTAAAATAATAAGTTAAAATAATAATATAAAAAATAAATATTTTTTTTTGTTTTAGAACTTAGTTAAAAATTAAGTGGATTAGAAAAAAATCATTAAACTGAAAAGAAGGAAAAAAAAATTGTTTGGTCCTTTCAAATTGCCTTCTTTTGTATGGAGTTTTAAATTTAAAATTTAAATACAATAAAAATTTTAACGCAATTTTGGAAAGGTAAGACATAATTATAATACAAAGTCTTCAACTAAAATTTATGGCGATTATAGTTAAATCTATTACAATTATTGGCGTAAGTCCAGTTTATGTGAACCCCTCAGAATCGGCTGAAACTTGGAGGGAGGGTAGAGGCGGTGCCCAAACTCCCAAAAATGAAATCAGTTGTTGGAGCAAAGTCCTCGTTTGGGAGACTTGACCCCACAAATTTTGTATGCACAATTTATTTATTTTTTTGCCCGGTTGGCCCTATTTTTAGAAAAAGGATACAGGGGGTGTCTCAAATCAAGAGGAAGGATGGGGGCGGTGGGCGGGCGGTCTGGCGGCTGGTCAGTGGGATTTGTAGCTGGCGCACGCCCGCCACCTCCACCCCCTCCTCTCTACATACTCTCTACATAAAAATAGGGCAAATGGAGCAAAAAAAAAATAAATTGCCCATAAAAAATGTACGAAAACTTTGGGATGCCATATCTCCGAAACCGGGGCCTTTGTCTCAAGAAGTGATTTCAGTTTTGAGGGTTTAGGCACCGTCTCTATCCCCCTCCAAGTTTCAGCCAGTACTGAGTGGTTCACATAAACTGCACTTTAGCCCAATTATAATTTTTTTTAGATTAATTAAACATTATCCAGCATCCAGGTGCTTTAGCTATCCGATTGCCATCAATAATCGACATCCATATATTATTCAAAAAGGTAAGACAAGTGCGACAAGTATATAAATATTTTCATTGTGAATAGTTATGTCGATATTGATAACATCACATGCCTAATAAATTTTTTTTTAGATTAAATCAGATTTGTAGAATCAGTGGGTACTTAACCTTGGAGTTCCGAATTCGTAGTTTAAAACTTCAACATTCAAAAAGGTATGACATAATTTTTTTTTACTTATATAATTTTGATTTGTCATAATTATATTTATTAATAGATATTTATTTTTAATTTTTTAGATAAATATTGGATCAAATTAAGAAACATCGATAAAGCGAAGAACCGGCATATTGATTTGATCCGTTATTTAGTGCTTAATTCGTAAATAAGAGTACATACTAGAAATTAATATTGTTAAATTATTTTAAATCAACTTTTTTTGCCTGTACTTACTTACCTTCTGTAAATAGCAATTTTTCTATACAATGAGTTTTTTTTGTTATATATGTGATTTCATCTCACCAGATCGGTCGAAAGTTTTAGAACATCTCAAACACATTCACTTTTTGTACCCAAAATCAAAAAATCTTCAACTCAAATGTATTGCTTCTAAATCTTGTTTTACGGAATGCATTTTTTCAAGTTACAACAGTCTTTACAAACACCTTAATTCTAAACATAAAACTGGTCTTTCTAACGAAATATCTAACAATATAGTCAAATTTGGGACAAATATATGTGATCAAGAATATCCTGAAAGTTTAGGGGGTATTGAAAATCAAGTTTTATCTTCCATCAAACATTTGTTCCAAGTTTCAATGCCCATTTCAAATTCTGAGTCAATCAATTGTCCAGTAGAAGAAAACAATAATAACAATAAAATACAACAATCTCAAAAAGTGAAAACTTTCGAAGAAAACTATGTAGGCTTTTGTTCTTTGATTGAATCCCTGGGAATACCAGATAATAACATCAACCAATTCGATTCAAAATTTGTTGACTCAAATATTTACAAATTTCGAGTATTTCATAGACCGAAATTCAGAAAATTTAACCAATTATTATAGTTTTAAAGAAAAAATATTAGATTCGGTTTTTAACTTGAATACTCATATAAAAGAAAAAAACATTTTCTAAAAGAAAACAAATTTATTAAACCGAAAGAAACTGCGGTTAGTATCAGAAAAGAGACTGTTTATAATACAAAATTTGAAAAAAATAATAAAAAATGTTCAGTGTAAATTCCAATATGTATCAGTTCTAGAAACATTAAAATCTTTATTTAAAAACGATATTTTTAAAAAACTATATTTAAGTAGTAGTCATAAATGTAATTCCGATATTTTTATAAATATTTGTTGTGGGAAAACATTTCAGTCATCCACTTTTTTTAAAACTAATCCCGATGCGATTAAGATTCAATTGTATTGGAATGAGTTTGAAGTATGCAATCCTCTTGGAAGTAAAAGTTGTGTGCATAAATTAGGGGGTATTTATATGTCGATCCGTAATTTACCTCCCGAATATTTGAGTAAACAAGAACACATACACCTTGTTGCATTATTTTACTCGGCAGATATAAAAAATAATGGAAACATTAATAAAATTTTGAAACCATTTATAAAAGATATTAAAATATTAGAGACTGAGGGTATTGCAATCGATGACAAAATTATCAAAGGCACTTTAGTTGGACTTACAGGAGATAACTTAGGGCTTAATACTTTTCTAGGGGTTTTGCAAAGTTTCAACTCCAAATATTTCTGTCGAATTTGCTTGTGTAAATCTGAAGATACAAAAATACTTCTTAAGGAAAATGTAAGTTTATTGCGGACTCATGAACAAACTCAAAATTTTTTTTCACAAACTAAAGATAAAAATGATTTAGATTTCGGTTTGAAATTCAATTCTTTGTTTAATACTTTAAGTTATTACAATATTTTTGATAACATGACAGTTGACCCAATGCATGATATATTACAAGGTGTTATTCCATTTATTTTAAAATTTTTTTTTGACCATGTCATGAAACATATTTCACACGAAAAAATAATTAATTTAATTCAAAATTTTGAGTTTGGACTTTTAGAAAAAAAAAATAAGCCTACATTTGTATCTCTTAATAAGCAAGGACACACAATAGGGCTGCAAGCCTCTCAGAACTGGTGTTTATTTCGGTACATTTTATTTATATTTTGGGAATATATTAACATTTTAGATGAAAATTTGATTCTAGCAGTTAAAAGTTTGTTAAGCTGCATGTTAATTATATTCCCTCAAGAAATTTCTGTATCACAGATAATTTCTCTTGAACATCAAATAGAAATTCATTTAAATAGCTTAATAAAGCTTGGTTATAAATTAATACCAAAACACCATTTTTGACGCATTATCCTACCATTATAAAAAAAATGGGTCCGGTTGTGCATTTATGGACAATGCATTATGAGCAATACCACAGAAACTTTACAAAATCTGGAAGATTTATAAATAACTTTATAAATTTACCTAAAAGTCTCGCATTGAAACATCAAACGAAAATGTGTCATATTTGGAAAAATTCTTTTATTTCTTTAGGTTTAAAATTGGGTAAAAAAAATAAAGTCAAAATAGAGGACTTGGATTTCATTCAAATATTGTTACCCTATTTGAATTCTAAAATTCAAACTTATGAGTTATAGTATTTTAGTTTAGGTTATGAGTACCGAGCTGGATTATTTTTATGCGTTACAGATTCTTTCAATTCTCTCAGTTTTTTTAAAATAGTGAAATTATTTTGCAATGATGGGAAGATTTTTTTTGTTGGACATACATTTATTGTAAAAAAGTTCAATGAAGATTTTATTGCTTACGAAGTGGAAATCTCAGAATTTTTAACATTTCTTATCTTTGATAATCTAAAAATAAAGAACACTTTTGATATGATATCCATTAATAATAAAAATTTTAATTTACTTCGAACAAATATTTAGTTTAAGACATGTTGAAAACTAAGTAAATCGAATAAGTAATAATTAATTTTAATAAATATGTTATGTATGCAAAAATAAAAGAAATATAATTATAATTAATTTATAAGCTATTATAATATTTTTGTACTAATTATTAATATTTTATAAGATATTAAGGTTTGAATTAATTGAAAATAAAAAAATGTTTAATTAAAAAGCTAATTTAATTTTTTTTAATTTTTTTTAATTTTTTAAATAAGTTTTTTTTCTTAAGAAAGATGAGAACAAGAAAATCATTAAGGAGGGAGTTTAAAAGGAATGTAGGTTAAGAAAATGTTGTAAAGAAAAGGCAGAGGTACAGTAGAGGAAACAGTAGAGGAAACGGGAATGAAGGAACTGAAGAAGGTTTAAAAATTTTTAGATTAAGGTGACCATACTTTAAAACAAACAATTGTCGATTGAAAAATTTTGTGTACAAATTCAAACCGACTGGGAATTGAACCACGATCACGAATATTGAAATTTTATTCAATGAATCTGTGATTTTTCTCACTACTGAAGCTACCTACTATCTACTATCTGTTAAAATAGAATCATATAATCACTATAAATAAAAAAAAAGTTAAAATCTAAAATTTTTGGAAAATAGAAAATGTAGGGGTGAAATAAATTAATTGAATTTTCACACTGACATGATGTGACATTATGTATTTATATTTTTGTTTTTATAGATTAGGTACATAATTAAACATTTTTTAATTGAAAAAAATTACCTAACTTTTTTATTTTTGGATTCGTGTTATGTTTAAAAAAAAATATGATGTTGCTGATTTAGTGACCATGTATTCGAATTTTCCGGGACGGTCTCGGATTTTCGGGGACGGTCTCGGATTTTCGAGGACGGTCTCGATTTCAACTTTCTAAAACTGAAATTTTTTTTTAATTATGTACCTAATCTATGTATAAAAACAAAAATATAAATACATAATTAAATTGTATTTATGTTTTTTGGCTGTTGATATTCTGTTAATTTTGTTCTAAATTTTGGGAGCAGTCAGCCTATTCAATTAATAAAACTACAAAATGTATTACATTTACATCACATAATTTTATTTTATTGTCCAATTTTCGCAAATATTTCGCACTTTGCTTAGTGCATTATCAATGCATTTATAAAAAATTGCATTACGTTAAAAAACCTAATTTATAAAAGTTATGTGGAAAAACCAAAAATAAATTTTTCTCTTTTTTTTCTCATAATTTTAAAAGTCTTTTAATTATACAAAATTATTATTTTTTCTTTTATATATAAAATTATTTAATATACATTATTTATAAAATTCTTTTTTTAAGTTGTATATTGTTTCTCTTCTTATATATAAGAAGAGAAACAATATATATAAGTTATATATAAGAAGAGAAACAATATACAACTTAAAAAAAGAATTTTATAAATAATGTATATTAAATAATTTTATATATAAAAGAAAAAAAAAAAAAAAAAAAAAAATAATAATTTTGTATAATTAAAAGACTTTTAAAATTATGAGAAAAAAAAGAGAAAAAATTATTTTTGGTTTTTCCACATAACTTTTATAAATTAGGTTTTTTAACGTAATGCAATTTTTTATAAATGCATTGATAATGCACTAAGCAAAGTGCGAAATATTTGCGAAAATTGGACAATAAAATAAAATTATGTGATGTAAATGTAATACATTTTGTAGTTTTATTAATTGAATAGGCTGACTGCTCCCAAAATTTAGAACAAAATTAACATAAATACATAATGTCACATTAAAAAGTTAATTCTCTATAGTTAATTTTATTTGTTTTTTTTTTTATAGATAATTAATTACAATATTTTTTCCCAAATTAGAAAAAAATATAAGTTTATCTATTTCTCGTTACAAATTTTCGTAAAAAGATTACATTTTTTTTTCTTTTTTTCCTTAGTGAAAATGTAATAATGTGCCGTTAAGTTTTGGAAAAACTTGAAATAAGAAGCTCTAAAATTAAAAATTGACAAAATAAATGTATCTCTTGGAGATAAAATTTTTTGCAAAAAAAAGTAAAAGCAAAAAAAATTTAAATAAAATAATAAAAAGAGAGGGTCAAATAATTTTTAACATTATTGATTTTGAATTAAGAATAATTAATGCTTTAGTAGGTACAATGTGAGGTTTCTGCGCCACGGAACCAGAGCCATCGGAGCCACTTATAGAGGTGAATTAGGTGAATTTAGGTGAATTAGGTGAATTTAGGCGAATTAGGTGAATTTAGGTGAATTAGATGAATTTTTGGCGGTTATTTTCAAATTTTCGCTGAATTAGATGAATTTTTGGCGGTTATTTTCAAATTTTTGACGGTTATTTTCAAATTTTCGCTGAATTAGATGAATTTTTGGTGGTTATTTTCAAATTTTCACTGAATTAGGTGAATTTCTTCGCTGAATAAGGTGAATTTTTTCGCTGAATTAGATGAATTTTTTAGATGAATTAGATAAATTTTTGGATGTTATTTTCAAATTTTCAGAGGATCAGGGGTGAATTTCATATTTTTTATGTGTGGAGAAAATTGAAACTAACTTTGTACTCATGCGCTTTTATTCGGATAGGGAAAATTAGAAACATATTTTTTATGTGCGGAGAAAATTGAAACTAACTTTATACTCATGCGCTTTTATTCGGATAGGGAAAATTAGTAAACATATTTTTTATTCGCTTATTCCCCTCGATGAAAAAAAGTTTTATTATTTCCCGTCAGATGGCATAAATAGTTTTACGTGCAGAATAATTTCGGATAATTTCTAGGAGAATATTACGATCAATAAAAATTTCAAGAAAAAGAGCGCCTTTATTCGGATACGGGAGATTAGTAAACATATTTTTTATTCGGCTTTGAGAGCTTAAGATAATATTAATTCAGCATTATGAAAAAACATTTTTATTATTTCCCGTCAGATGGCATAAATAGTTTTACGTGCAGAATAAATTCGGATAATTTCTAGGAGAATATTACGATCAATAAAAATTTTAACAAAAAAGAGCATATTTATTCGGATACGGGAAATTAGTAAACATATTTTTTATTCGGCTTTGAGAGCTTAAGATAATATTAATTCAGCATTATGAAAAAAAGTTTTATTATTTCCCGTCAGGTGGCATAAATAGTTTTACGTGCAGAATAATTTCGGATAATTTCTAGGAGAATATTACGATCAATAAAAATTTCAAGAAAAAGAGCGCCTTTATTCGGATACGGGAAATTAGTAAACATATTCCTACTAAACTAACTCATAATTGGGGATAATACGCATTGCAATATTAATATTTCATAATTCTGAAAATTAAGAAACTGATAAGTATATTTGTATTTAGCTATAAATCCTAAAAAAAAAAAAAAAACTCGTATACGGTGAATATGCACATTGTTTACATTATAAAGCATTACGAATTCCTAGTTAAAAATTCCATATATATTTATATATATATATATATCTAGAATAATTTATGGGATTTTCAAGTGTCTAACGAGGCGGCAAAGAAAAATAATTTTATGACACTTTAATTTTTTTATTTGTGGGTAGTTCCACGGAAACTGATCGATTCGATGTTACCGCACTTTTTTGGATGAAGAGTATAAATATTAAAAATTTCCATTCTGAAAATACATTATATGACGAATAAAAAAAAAAAAAAAAAAAAAATGTAAATATTTACTGTTATTAGCGAAAATCGCAGCATAAATACTGATTTCACCACTCCCATGGCTGTTGCTAAGTAATTGTTTCATATTCAAAACTAAAATTCGTTATTTTAATGCTCAATAAATACTTCGCAAATTTTATTATTAAAAAAATAATATATAAAAGACTCTCTAAAATTTCGAAAAAAGTTGAGAAGGCGCAGTTCTAATTGGTTTTTTCCATTATTTTATTAGGTATCGCTTGCTTACACGGGAATGACTTTTCGGTGCTAATTCTTTGAAAAATCGAAAAATGCTGAGTTCTCTTTGAGAATAAATTCGAAATTATCTGAAACATCTAAAAAATATTGATTTAAGTTTAAAAAATATATTTTTTTTTTTACATTTTTTATTTAGTTTTCTGCCAGTTTGCGTGGAACTATTCTTGCATAAAATATCTTTTTTTAAATATGGATAAAAAGTAATTCATTCTTTAAGGAAATAACCTTACGCACATATAAAAAAAAGTTTATAAAAGGATCATTCTCATCATAGATCTCCAACGCTCTCTAATCAAAACTCGAGGTACTATCTCGAAAGCTATCGAAAGCATTGCAGACTTAGGCAAATTTTTATCCTAGAGGGATTTCGCTTTTTATTAAATGCTTCAATTCAGCAGTTTTAGATGAAAAATTTAATTTTTGCCGTTTATTTTCAAATTCGTATTAAATATATTATTATTTAGCTAACTCATATATTGTGGATATTGTATACATTATAATATTAATTTTTATGCTTAGTTTTAATTATAAGTATTGATTTGAATTTTGATTTAATTTAAAAATGATTTTAAAGCGGTCTTTAATTATAAACATTATTAATATTTTAGGAAAGGAAAATTTTTAATCATTTATAATATTGAAAAGTATAGAGGGTTCAATAAAACGATAATAAAACTTTTAAAAGAAAATATATTGAGGATATTGTAAACATTATAATATTAATTTTTTATGCATAGTTTTAATTATTGGTTTCAATTTTAATTTCATTTAGCAACAACTAATATGTGATTTTAAAGTGGTCTTTAATTATAAACATTATTAATATTTTAGAAAAGGAATTTTTTTAATCATTTATAATATTGAAAAGTATAGGAGATTCAATAAAACGATTATAAAACTTTTAAGAGAAAATATCATATAAATTCGAAAAATTTTGAAATCATATTATTGTAAATTAAAGAGCAAGATCAAGCCGCTTTCAGCTATAATAATAAAACTTTTATGAGAAAATATCGCATAAATTCGAAAAATTTCAAGATTGTAAATTAAAGAGAAATATCAATCCGGTTTCGGCTATAAATGTTTTTAATTTTTAATTTTTCTTTTTAAAATAAAGCGGTGGGAGTGAAATTTCGGGTATAAATATTCCGCGACTTTTAATTTAAATTTAATAAGTTTTCAATCTTGAAGCAAGCAGCAATCAAAAAAAAAAAAAAAAAAAGAAGGATGAATTACCATAATAGCAATGAGATGCATCAAAATCAATTAAGCGAAGGATTCCAATATTATGGGGATTTGGATAGCGCTCAACAAAGCTGTTCAGCAATTGAAGCATTCAATGAGGCTATTAACGATAAGCAGAATTTGAGCTTGAGAGCAATGGAGCCTGGATATTGTTATGAAATTGAAAAAATTGGCCAAGAAAATACAAGATTTGGATTGAAATGGGTAGTAAAAACCGTAAACTACAAAATAATGATCCCAGACAGATATTGCAGAAGATTAACAAAAAAACCATGTCGATGAAATCAATAAGGGTGGATTTTCCATAATCAGCAGAGGTAAAGCTGAAGATGATGCAAGCTACATGTTGAATTTAGTTCTTACACCTAACTCTCAAAAACATTTGGCTCAAATGTAATAAAAATATTTAAAATAAAAAAATAAATTAAAATAAAAAATTGTGTTTTATTAAGAATTTTTGAGAAAAGAATTTTTCAGTGTTTAATTAGAAGTTGAATAAGATGGAAGCATTCAAATCAGACTTTGAGAAACATAGCGCAGTTTCGAATTTTTTGAGAACATTTGCAGAAGTTTTGCATGATGATCACCGCGATAGTTTAGAGAATTATTTAAAAAAGTTAGAAACATCCATGATTTCAGGCTACGGATATAAAAATCATTTTATGAATTGTAAGTGGTCTGATGAAAATAATAAAAGCGGCGCTGAAACATGCGACTGTGTGATGCTGAATTCAAGATATAGGCATGGAATATCGAATATAATGAACATCTATAAAAGAATGGATAAGGCTATGATTTGCAGCTCCTGTAATAAAAAGGAATGCAGAGATAGCTCAGCTTAGTCCAGCAGCAATTTATTGATTCATCGCGGATAAATAAAATTTTTTGTATATTTGTATTTGCATTTATTTTTAATAAATCTGAAAAAGATAAAATTAAATGTTTTATTTAATAAAAGACTCTTTTTTTATTTTTTAAATAAATCCATCATTTTATTGCAAATAAATCTTATACATAAATGCCCGCAATTTACTTGATTATAATTTTGATACGATTCATGATTATATTTAATATTACGTCCTAAATAATTTATAATATCCGATGTCGGTTTTAAATTTCCAAAACTATCGAAATATTCGATAAAACCATAATTTTTGAAATATGCTACCCAGTATGTTCCAAATCCATATGATGTATCCAAGTTAACTATTCCTGATTCTATGTTGTTAGGTTTCAAAGGTAAAGTATCGCGCATAAATACTCCTCTGAAATATGGCACGTCTAACATATAATTTCTGATATCGGCGTCAGTTAATGCTGTCCTGGGTAGAGTTTGTATAAGTTTTTTGGCTTCAAATAAAGACCATAACCTTTTTTATATGGTTTGAGATAAAGTCCATTTCCTATTGAAGCTGATTTATCCTCCATAGTTTTATTATGACGTATATTTTCCTCCAATTGTTTTCGTGCTGCTTTCACATCGTTAACAGATTTTGCTACACCTGCCGCTCCTCCAGCGAGTGCTCCTAATGCTGATAGCCCCGCAAAAATAGGTATTAGCGGTAGAATTCCTCCAGTTTTAGGAATTGGAATTATTCGAGGTTTTTTAGCTTGTTTATTATTTGAGAAAACATTTTTAGCGGCACTTAATGCCATTTCAACAGCTGCAGCATTATTTTGAGGTTTATTTTTCTTGATCGATTTTTTAATTCCATTAATTGCTTTCTTGAAAATTTTATAGCTATTTTTTTGTTTTTTGATGCCCATTCCCATTTTTATTTTAACTTTCATAGCGTTTGTGAGTAAATATGCGGAAGCTTTTTCTCCCAGTGAGGAATCGTTAGCTAAAACACGCTCCCAAGCTTTTCCTTCCAATATTTTATCTGCTATATGACGATCTTTAAGATCTTTTAATTTTGAATATGAAATATCGTGCTCTTTACAAGCTTTATCTAAATTATTTATACCAGGATCACCACGTGACAATCTTTCTCGTAATTTAGTACCTGGTCCGCAATATTGATAGCCGGGAATATGAAGCTCAAATGGTAGGCTGCTAATAAAATTATTAAATAACCCTGCACCTTGAGCAGCTTTTTTAGATCTGAATGTATGATCTGAATGCGCAATCATTTTTATATCCTTGCTTAATATTGAAGCTTTAAATATATACTGACACCTTGAATATAAAGAACTCAGATTTATATTGCTTTTCAATAATGAAGTATGTTAAACAAGTCAATTCATTATCCGTAAATAATTTCGATTTAAATGAAAAGAAAAAGAAGAAACATAGTAATTTGCTGCCGAATTCAATGAGATCGCTTATAGTGGGGCCGTCAAGTTGCGGTAAAACTAATGTTATGCTGACTTTATTATTACATCGTAATGGATTAAAGTTTAATAATGTATATATCTATTCAAAGACTTTATCTCAGTCAAAATATAGATTTTTAGAAGAAATAATAAAACCGATTAAAGGTATGGGTTTTTATTCGTATTCTTCTAATGATGATGTTATTTCACCCGAAAACGCTAAACCAAATTCAATATTCATTTTCGATGATGTAAATACAGGAAAGCAAAACAACATTCGAGATTACTTTTGTATGGGGCGACATAAACAGATCGACAGTTTTTACTTATGTCAAACTTATACTAGAATCCCTAAACATTTAATCAGAGATAATGCAAATTTTATAATACTTTTTAAACAAGATGATTTAAATTTAAAACATATATATAATGATCATATTTATGGTGATATATCATTCGATCAATTTAAGAAAGCATGTTTTAACGCTTGGAATGAAAAATATGGCTTCATAGTTATGGATAAAGATAGTCGGATCGATGAAGGTAGATATCGAAGAGGTTTCGATAATTTTATTTTACCATAAATGTTAAATCATTCTGTTCACCTCGTCATTCCATTCAAGATGTCCGACTTATTACAAGATCTAGTAAAAGCACGCAACATTCTAAAAAGAAAATTTAATGCAGTGAAGCGGGGTGAGGCTGAAGCTGAAATAACGCTAAATAAAACATTTAAGCCGATAATAGAACCGCTGCAGGAGTTAGTAAAGGGTAAAAAGGGATCTGATCCTGAGTTATCTTTGGCAGACTATACACCTAAAAGTAATAAGAAAAAAAATATGAAATTTGAAGATGGTAATACAACTATAACAAAACTTGCTCAACGAAGTAATTCTGATCCAGTCTATGGACCTCATTACGATGATGAAATAGAAAGCTGGAAACTCGGTAGCAAAACGATACGTCACCATGAAAACAAATTATATGTTGGGGATAAAGCATTCGATTTTACATCAGGTTTAAAAGAATTAATTTTTACAAAAACTCCTACTGAATACACAGATGATGACCGCAAAAACTATCTAGAAATTATCTACGATACCAGTGTTCACAGAAAAAATTCCGATAAAAATCAAGCTTTAAGATCGGGATATAGTAAAACTTTCAAATATAAAAACTTTATAAGAAAGCCATCGAAAACCGGAGGTCTTTTAAATCGTGTGACAAACAAAAAAATTCAATATACATGTTTCGACGATTATTGTGGGGTTAAAATCGAAAATGTATGCTATGGATACGCTAGGATCCAAACCAACTAAAAAAGCGAAAGGAGTTAAGAAAACTGTTGTAGATAAATTAAATATTGTGGATTATAAAGATATTTTATTTAATAGCAAAATTATTTATGGAAGACAGACAGTATTTAGAAGTGTAATGCATGATGTTTATACGCAAAATTTAAATAAAATAGCTTTAAGCCCTTTTGATGATAAGAGATATTTGTTAAATAATAGTTTTAATACTCTAGCATGGGGTCATTATAAAATCCCTATTAAAGAATAATAAAATTTTATGTATTTTGAAAAATTGTTTTTTATTTATATAAGTTTTTTAACTTCATTTGTGAACATATTGTATTCAATAATTCGATCATGAATTAGCAAACAGAATGCCGATGTTTTAGCTGGAATATTTTCTGACGTCCGAAATTCTATTTTAATATCAACTGGCCCCGATTTTATTTCTTCATCTTGATGTGAGCAATCAATAACAGCGATAGGAGCTAACTCTTTAAATTCATCGAATGTTAATAATGCAAATAAGTTTCTGTTATTATAATATGGTTTTGTGAAATCCACGTACATTTGATACAAAATCGAATATCTATCCCAATCATATTTGAGATCGAGATATTCATAGGGGTAACTGCTTGAATTCAAATGCACTTTAACATCAGTTAATTGACAGTGATCAAATTTGCTTGGATCTTTTGTTTTATCATCAACTCGATTTGTTTGTAAACCTAATATTACAAATCTAGGTTTTTCTAGCTGTGATGATGTTTTTACAGTCCAAATGGTATGCGTTGTTTGAGGTATTACAGGATATTCGTGCATATCCCAACTTCTAAAGCTTAAATTTATCGACTTTTTATTCTCAATTTGCTTATAAAGAATAAGTTTTTGATCATCAGATAGGGTTAAATGAGGAACTTTCCATTGAATTTTCAGCAACTTTACTTTAACACTTTCTGCAGCACCAATTTTATAAAAATTATCATCAGTTTTAGCTCTAGTCAATATAAGATCATGTTTTGCATTCAAAATAATTTTTTGATAATCTTCGGCAAATCCAAATAAATATTTTAATGGGATGCAAAAGTTGAATCGTCCTTTTTTCGCGACAACTCCTTTGTACATCCATCCAGCATTTCGTAGCATAATATTCTCACCGTAATTTAATGATAAATAATTTTTAATTGCAGTAGTATGACCAAGTTTCCGTGTTTTATCAATTTCAACTCCATTCAACTCATATCGTATTTCCTCAAATAAAAAATTTGAGCCATTATTCACAATTGTAACTTCATCTACATCCGTATCATCTGATTTTAGAACTACCCCATTGATGTATAAATAGCTTTCGGATGGAAGTAAATTTAAATTTTGCTGTTGTATTGAAATTATAATGCTGTCATTATTCCCATACGATTCATTGAATGGAGAATAAGCATGATATTCAAATTTTGAAATTCTGCTATCAAATGCTATAGGATTTGTTATATTTAGCACGTCACTCATATTTTGCTATTTATTTTATAGCCCAAAGATTTTAAATATTCTTTATTTTCTTTAGATATAAGCGACCTTCCCGACTTCTTAGTCTTCTTCGGACTGATGATATGATGATCTGAGTTGATATATTTATTGAATATTAGCATATTTAGGTTTGAAATGAAGTCTGATTGTAATCACTTCACCTCTAAAATTAATTATATTGCTGTTCTGGTCTAAGAGTTTTATTGCAATCGACCTTACTTCCCTAGTGTTCACAGGTAAATAAATCACATTACTTGGAACCTCGCTGATTTTATAGCCTGGTTCAACTGTTGGAGCGAATTCATGTAAAATATGTACTAGCTTATTATTAAAATAAGACCCGTCTATAATTTTACAATCAACGCGAATTGTGTTCACTTTAATGATATTAACAGGAACATCTGATGAATGCAGAATATTAGGCTGTAATTCTCGCTCCGAAAATCCTAATAATTTTCCTATAGATTTTTCTTTATTAAAATAAATCATATGCTTTGAAATAATTTCGCATTGCAATGTGTTATTATTCGCTCTGAGTATAAAATCATCGTCATTATTTAATGCGCTTTTGATGTAAGTGTAAATATCACTAATTTCATATGATCCGATAGGTATTTGAATTTTACCTTTCCCTATATAAAAATTCTGATTCTGCTCATCAATATTTCGAATTGAATTATATGTTTCTAAATCAATTAATCCGCATTCGTACTCATTGTTTAGTTGTATAGGTGGGAAAAAATTAGAGCTTAAAATTGAATCCGTAGCGCTTAATGTTACTGTGAACGCCATGGTTAGCAGAAGCTTAATAAAATCTAATGCTTAGCGTTGTTTTATTTATTCGGAACATGTCACTCGATAAATTCGGTCGTTCTAGAGCTCCTAAAGAATCTTTAAGAGGCTTAAGAGGACCTCAAGGAATTGGATTTAAATTATTAGGCGATAAGAATTATGACTTATTAGGCAAAAAAATTAGAAATATCGATGCTCCTGAAAATGATTTTGACGCTTGCAACAAACAATATGTTGATTCGAAAACTAGCATTTTGAAAAATCAATTGATTCAAATAAATGAAACTGTAAAATTTTTAAATCAATCAGTTCTCGCCAGCGATAGCGTCATAAAAAACGTATTAAGTCAAATATCCGAGAATAAGCTCGATATAGATGCGATAAATACTAAAATAAATAACGATCATTTCGAAGTAATAAGACAGCAGCAAGAATTTGAAGGAGATATTTCAAATCGTTTAAGTGAAATGCAATCTTTAATTCGAGATTTAAAATAATGAGTAAAGCTGACGTTGTAAACGAAATTCATAAGCTTGCTAGAAGAAAATTCAAGCGAAGACGGGTTATTATGCTTGGTATTGATAATCATTGGCAAGCTGATTTAGCAGAAATGGGGAACTATTCTAATGAAAATAAAGATTTTAAATATATATTAACAGTAATTGATACATTTTCGAAATATGCTTGGGTTAAACCTATTAAAAATAAAACTAGCGAAGAAACGGCTAAAGCTTTCCATCAAATTTTGAATGAAGGACGTGTATGCAAAAATTTACAAACAGATCACGGCAAAGAATTTTACAACAGCAAATTTAAAGAATTGATGTTAAAATACAGCATAAATCATTATTCAAGCTTCAGCGTTATTAAATGCGGCCAAGTTGAGAGATTTAATCGTACAATTAAGGAGAAAATGTATAAGCAATTCAGTCTTCAAGGCTCATACAAATAGCTAAATATTTTACAAAGCATTACAGACGATTACAATTCTACAAAACATCGAACAATTCGAATGATGCCGAAAAATGTGACAAAATCGCATGAGAAACATCTTTTGAATACCGTTTACAATCATATAAAAATATTCGATAAACGTAAATTTAAAGTGGATGATATTGTTCGTATTTCTAAATATAAGCATATATTTGAGAAAGGTTATACTCCAAACTGGACAACTGAATTTTTCGTGTGCGAGGTGTCAAAAACACATATCCAGTTTGCTACTTGTTGGATGATTTTCAAGGGCATCCTATAGCCGGAACATTTTATACAGAGGAGCTCCAAATGACATATCACCCCAATATTTACTTAATAGAAAAAGTATTGAAAACAAAAAAAAATAAAATTTATGTCAAATGGCTAGGTTTTAATTCTAACTTTAATCAATGGATTAACAAAAATGATTTAAAATAAAAACACACAATTTAAGAAAGATTAATGCATTTTATTTATAATTTTCACATTATTTATTTTTTTTAGATTCTGCATCAAATTTCTCCTTCACCTCCTTTTTCCATTGCTTGGTGGATTTAGTTGATGTGTCACGTATTTTTTTATACCCATCCCCACCCGATGATTTTGAATTAATTTTTTTAAATGCGTCTCTAAGTTTATCCATTGGCGTTCGAAAGTAGACTAAAATTGAAGTGCACCTGCACGCGGGCGTATACCTACGCGGGCGCGGACCCTGGCGGCGCGGAACCGGGCGGCGCGGAAATTTAATCAATAATTACTTTAGCTTCTTTAAATTCTTCGATGATGGAATTTATTTCATTATCCATAGAATTGTTGCCAGCCATCTTTGATGCAATTAATAGTTTCAATCGTTCTATAATTTCATTATAATCGTCGAAATATGTATATTGAATTTTTTTGTTTGTCACACGATTTAAAAGACCTTCTCCGGTTTTCGATGGCTTTCTTATAAAGTTTTTATATTTGAAAGTTTTACTATATCCCGATCTTAAAGCTTGATTTTTATCGGAATTTTTTCTGTGAACACTGGTATCGTAGATAATTTCTAGATAGTTTTTGCGGTCATCATCTGTGTATTCAGTAAGAGTTTTTGTAAAAATTAATTCTTTTAAACCTGATGTAAAATCGAATGCTTTATCCCCAACATATAATTTGTTTTCATGGTGACGTATCGTTTTGCTACCGAGTTTCCAGCTTTCTATTTCATCATCGTAATGAGGTCCATAGACCGGATCAGAATTACTTCGTTGAGCAAGTTTTGTTATAGTTGTATTACCATCTTCAAATTTCATCTTTTTTTTCTTATTACTTTTAGGTGTATAGTCTGCCAAAGATAACTCAGGATCAGATCCCTTTTTACCCTTTACTAACTCCTGCAGCGGTTCTATTATCGGCTTAAATGTTTTAATTAGCGTTATTTCAGCTTCAGCCTCACCCCGCTTCACTGCATTAAATTTTCTTTTTAGAATGTTGCGTGCTTTTACTAGATCTTGTAATAAGTCGGACATCTTGAATGGAATGACGAGGTGAACAGAATGATTTAACATTTATGGTAAAATAAAATTATCGAAACCTCTTCGATATCTACCTTCATCGATCCGACTATCTTTATCCATAACTATGAAGCCATATTTTTCATTCCAAGCGTTAAAACATGCTTTCTTAAATTGATCGAATGATATATCACCATAAATATGATCATTATATATATGTTTTAAATTTAAATCATCTTGTTTAAAAAGTATTATAAAATTTGCATTATCTCTGATTAAATGTTTAGGGATTCTAGTATAAGTTTGACATAAGTAAAAACTGTCGATCTGTTTATGTCGCCCCATACAAAAGTAATCTCGAATGTTGTTTTGCTTTCCTGTATTTACATCATCGAAAATGAATATTGAATTTGGTTTAGCGTTTTCGGGTGAAATAACATCATCATTAGAAGAATACGAATAAAAACCCATACCTTTAATCGGTTTTATTATTTCTTCTAAAAATCTATATTTTGACTGAGATAAAGTCTTTGAATAGACATATACATTATTAAACTTTAATCCATTACGATGTAATAATAAACTCAGCATAACATTAGTTTTACCGCAACTTGACGGCCCCACTATAAGCGATCTCATTGAATTCGGCAGCAAATTACTATGTTTCTTCTTTTTCTTTTCATTTAAATCGAAATTATTTACGGATAATGAATTGACTTGTTTAACATACTTCATTATTGAAAAGCAATATAAATCTGAGTTCTTTATATTCAAGGTGTCAGTATATATTTAAAGCTTCAATATTAAGCAAGGATATAAAAATGATTGCGCATTCAGATCATACATTCAGATCTAAAAAAGCTGCTCAAGGTGCAGGGTTATTTAATAATTTTATTAGCAGCCTACCATTTGAGCTTCATATTCCCGGCTATCAATATTGCGGACCAGGTACTAAATTACGAGAAAGATTGTCACGTGGTGATCCTGGTATAAATAATTTAGATAAAGCTTGTAAAGAGCACGATATTTCATATTCAAAATTAAAAAATCTTAAAGATCGTCATATAGCAGATAAAATATTGGAAGGAAAAGCTTGGGAGCGTGTTTTAGCTAACGATTCCTCACTGGGAGAAAAAGCTTCCGCATATTTAGTCACAAACGCTATGAAAGTTAAAAGAAAAATGGGAATGGGCATCAAAAAACAAAAAAATAGCTATAAAATTTTCAAGAAAGCAATTAATGGAATTAAAAAATCGATCAAGAAGAATAAACCTCAAAATAATGCTGCAGCTGTTGAAATGGCATTAAGTGCCGCTAAAAATGTTTTCTCAAATAATAAACAAGCTAAAAAACCTCGAATAATTCCAATTCCTAAAACTGGAGGAATTCTACCGCTAATACCTATTTTTGCGGGGCTATCAGCATTAGGAGCACTCGCTGGAGGAGCGGCAGGTGTAGCAAAATCTGTTAACGATGTGAAAGCAGCACGAAAACAATTGGAGGAAAATATACGTCATAATAAAACTATGGAGGATAAATCAGCTTCAATAGGAAATGGACTTTATCTCAAACCATATAAAAAAGGTTATGGTCTTTATTTGAAGCCAAAAAACTTATACAAACTCTACCCAGGACAGCATTAACTGACGCCGATATCAGAAATTATATGTTAGACGTGCCATATTTCAGAGGAGTATTTATGCGCGATACTTTACCTTTGAAACCTAACAACATAGAATCAGGAATAGTTAACTTGGATACATCATATGGATTTGGTACACACTGGGTAGCATATTTCAAAAATTATGGTTTTATCGAATATTTCGATAGTTTTGGAAATTTAAAACCGACATCGGATATTATAAATTATTTAGGACGTAATATTAAATATAATCATGAATCGTATCAAAATTATAATCAAGTAAATTGCGGGCATTTATGTATAAGATTTATTTGCAATAAAATGATGGATTTATTTAAAAAATAAAAAAAGAGTCTTTTATTAAATAAAACATTTAATTTTATCTTTTTCAGATTTATTAAAAATAAATGCAAATACAAATATACAAAAAATTTTATTTATCCGCGATGAATCAATAAATTGCTGCTGGACTAAGCTGAGCTATCTCTGCATTCCTTTTTATTACAGGAGCTGCAAATCATAGCCTTATCCATTCTTTTATAGATGTTCATTATATTCGATATTCCATGCCTATATCTTGAATTCAGCATCACACAGTCGCATGTTTCAGCGCCGCTTTTATTATTTTCATCAGACCACTCACAATTCATAAAATGATTTTTATATCCGTAGCCTGAAATCATGGATGTTTCTAACTTTTTTAAATAATTCTCTAAACTATCGCGGTGATCATCATGCAAAACTTCTGCAAATGTTCTCAAAAAATTCGAAACTGCGCTATGTTTCTCAAAGTCTGATTTGAATGCTTCCATCTTATTCAACTTCTAATTAAACACTGAAAAATTCTTTTCTCAAAAATTCTTAATAAAACACAATTTTTTATTTTAATTTATTTTTTTATTTTAAATATTTTTATTACATTTGAGAGTTAGGTGTAAGAACTAAATTCAACATGTAGCTTGCATCATCTTCAGCTTTACCACTGCTGATTATGGAAAATCCACCCTTATTGATTTCATCGACATGGTTTTTTGTTAATCTTCTGCCATATCTGTCTGGGATCATTATTTTGCAGTTTACGGTTTCTACTACCCATTTCAATCCAAATCTTGTATTTTCTTGGCCAATTTTTTCAATTTCATAACAATATCCAGGCTCCATTGCTCTCAAGCTCAAATTCTGCTTATCGTTAATAGCCTCATTGAATGCTTCAATTGCTGAACAGCTTTGTTGAGCGCTATCCAAATCCCCATAATATTGGAATCCTTCGCTTAATTGATTTTGATGCATCTCATTGCTATTATGGTAATTCATCCTTCTTCTTTTTTTTTTTTTTTTTTTTTTTTTTTTTATTGCTGCTTGCTTCAAGATTGAAAACTTATTAAATTTAAATTAAAAGTCGCGGAATATTTATACCCGAAATTTCACTCCCACCGCTTTATTTAAAAAAAAAAATTAAAAATTAAAAACATTTATAGCCGAAACCGGATTGATATTTCTCTTTAATTTACAATCTTGAAATTTTTCGAATTTATGCGATATTTTCTCATAAAAGTTTTATTATTATAGCTGAAAGCGGCTTGATCTTGCTCTTTAATTTACAATAATATGATTTCAAAATTTTTCGAATTTATATGATATTTTCTCTTAAAAGTTTTATAATCGTTTTATTGAATCTCCTATACTTTTCAATATTATAAATGATTAAAAAATTTCCTTTTCTAAAATATTAATAATGTTTATAATTAAAGACCACTTTAAAATCACATATTAGTTGTTGCTAAATGAAATTAAAATTGAAACCAATAATTAAAACTATGCATAAAAAATTAATATTATAATGTTTACAATATCCTCAATATATTTTTTTTAAAAGTTTTATTATCGTTTTATTGAACCCTCTATACTTTTCAATATTATAAATGATTAAAAATTTTCCTTTGCTAAAATATTAATAATGTTTATAATTAAAGACCGCTTTAAAATCATTTTTAAATGAAATCAAAATTCAAATCAATACTTATAATTAAAACTAAGCATAAAAATTAATATTATAATGTATACAATATCCACAATATATGAGTTAGCTAAATAATAATATATTTAATACGAATTTGAATATAAACGGCAAAAATTAAATTTTTCATCTAAAACTGCTGAATTGAAGCATTTAATAAAAAGCGAAATCCCTCTAGGATAAAAATTTGCCTAAGTCTGCAATGCTTTCGATAGCTTTCGAGATAGTACCTCGAGTTTTGATTAGAGAGCGTTGGAGATCTATGATGAGAATGATCCTTTTATAAACTTTTTTTTATATGTGCGTAAGGTTATTTCCTTAAAGGATGAATTACTTTTTATCCATATTTAAAAAAAGATATTTTATGCAAGGGTAGTTCCACGCAAACTGGCAGAAAACTAAATAAAAAATGTAAAAAAAAAAATATATTTTTTAAACTTAAATCAATATTTTTCAGATGTTTCAGATAATTTCGGATTTATTCTCAAAGAGAACTCAGCATTTTTCGATTTTTCAAAGAATTAGCACCGAAAAGTCATTCCCGTGTAAGCAAGCGATACCTAATAAAATAATGGAAAAACCAATTAGAACTGCGCTTTTTCAACTTTTTTCGAAATTTTAGAGAGTCTTTTATATATTATTTTTTTAATAATAAAATTTGCGAAGTATTTATTGAGCATTAAAATAACGAATTTTAGTTTTGAATATGAAACAATTACTTAGCAACAGCCATGGGAGTGGTGAAATCAGTATTTATGCTGCGATTTTCGCTAATAACAGTAAATATTTACATTTTTTTTTTTTTTTTTTTTATTCATCATATAATGTATTTTCAGAATGGAAATTTTTAATATTTATACTCTTCATCCAAAAAAGTGCGGTAACATCGAATCGATCAGTTTCCGTGGAACTACCCACAAATAAAAAAATTAAAGTGTCATAAAATTATTTTTCTTTGCCGCCTCGTTAGACACTTGAAAATCCCATAAATTATTCTAGATATATATATATATATATATATAAATATATATGGAATTTTTAACTAGGAATTCGTAATGCTTTATAATGTAAACAATGTGCATATTCACCGTATACGAGTTTTTTTTTTTTTTTAGGATTTATAGCTAAATACAAATATACTTATCAGTTTCTTAATTTTCAGAATTATGAAATATTAATATTGCAATGCGTATTATCCCCAATTATGAGTTAGTTTAGTAGGAATATGTTTACTAATTTCCCGTATCCGAATAAAGGCGCTCTTTTTCTTGAAATTTTTATTGATCGTAATATTCTCCTAGAAATTATCCGAAATTATTCTGCACGTAAAACTATTTATGCCACCTGACGGGAAATAATAAAACTTTTTTTCATAATGCTGAATTAATATTATCTTAAGCTCTCAAAGCCGAATAAAAAATATGTTTACTAATTTCCCGTATCCGAATAAATATGCTCTTTTTTGTTAAAATTTTTATTGACCGTAATATTCTCCTAGAAATTATCCGAATTTATTCTGCACGTAAAACTATTTATGCCATCTGACGGGAAATAATAAAAATGTTTTTTCATAATGCTGAATTAATATTATCTTAAGCTCTCAAAGCCGAATAAAAAATATGTTTACTAATCTCCCGTATCCGAATAAAGGCGCTCTTTTTCTTGAAATTTTTATTGATCGTAATATTCTCCTAGAAATTATCCGAAATTATTCTGCACGTAAAACTATTTATGCCATCTGACGGGAAATAATAAAACTTTTTTTCATCGAGGGGAATAAGCGAATAAAAAATATGTTTACTAATTTTCCCTATCCGAATAAAAGCGCATGAGTATAAAGTTAGTTTCAATTTTCCTCGTACATAAAAAATATGTTTCTAATTTTCCCTATCCGAATAAAAGCGCATGAGTATAAAATAAAGTTAGTTTCAATTTTCTCCACACATAAAAAATATGAAATTCACCCCTGATCCTCTGAAAATTTGAAAATAACATCCAAAAATTTATCTAATTCATCTAAAAAATTCATCTAATTCAGCGAAAAAATTCACCTTATTCAGCGAAGAAATTCACCTAATTCAGTGAAAATTTGAAAATAACCACCAAAAATTCATCTAATTCAGCGAAAATTTGAAAATAACCGTCAAAAATTTGAAAATAACCGCCAAAAATTCATCTAATTCACCTAAATTCACCTAATTCGCCTAAATTCACCTAATTCACCTAAATTCACCTAATTCACCTCTATAAGTGGCTCCGATGGCTCCGGCTCCGTGGCGCAGAAACCTCACATTGTACCTACTTGCTTTGTAATTTTCTATAATGGGAACCTTTTTTTATTTTAACATAATTCACAAACTCTTTTCTAATTTTTATTTGAAAAAGTAATGTATTTGAAAAAGTAATCAATCCTTTTCTTAAAAAGGAATTGTATTTAGAAATGTATTGATTACAAAGTAATTGTATTTAAAAGGTAATCAACACTTTTCTCATGTATTTTAAAAAGTATTAATTACAAAGTAATTGTATTTAAAAAGTAATCTATACTTTTCTCAAAGCGGAATTGCAAATAAATTGAAATTAAACTAAATCTTTTGAGGTATTTATAGAAAACATGCTGTACGATTCAGAATAAATCTAAGTCCATTTTGGCGTTAAAATCAATGTCAATAAGTTTGGATAGAAAAAGAGACAAAAGTATTGATTACTTTTTAAATATAATTACTTTTTAATCAATATTTTTCTACATACAATTCTTTTTTGAAAAAATTGTTGACAGTTTTTTAAAAACAATTACTTTGTAATCAATATTTTTCTAATACAATTCCTTTCTAAGAAAAGAATTAATTACTTTTTCAAACACAATTTTGAAAATCGAAAATATTTGAATTTTTATAACCTCTAGATAATAATATTAATTATTATATTTTCCTGATCCATAAATTTTTTTAATTTAAAAAATTTTAAACCACCCTATCAAATTGACGATCATACATAATATTGCTTTGTATTTTGTTTTTTAAAATAACTGTAAAAATATGCTAAAATTATTACGACCCAGAATTTATATTGTACAATTCAATATAAATTAATTCTTTTACGCTGCGCCGCGTCGCGCCGTTCACGATTTTCAGTTTTGTGCATTTTCTCGCATTATTAATTTGTTTTTAATTAATTTTTGAAAAACGAGTTTTTTGTATTTATTTTGAAATTTAAAAAAAATAAAGTGGTATTCAGCACAATTTTAAATAATTTATGAAATTGTCTATTATCAAATGAGTCGTTGTTTTGTTTCTATATTTTTTATTCAAAGAACATAAATGCATGTTAATATTCAGTCTCATAAATCATAAATTTAACTAAATATCACTTGTTTAGGTTTATAGTAAAAATTCTGATTAGCTTTACATTTTTATTATTATTAGGTAATTTTAATTTTGTCAATTAAATAATTTAGGAAATTTTAAATGTATCAAATTACTTTTAAATAAAATTATTTTTTATTTTAAGTTATGTGAAGTAAGCAAATTTATAATATAAAAAGGGTAATTAAAATCAATAAAAAGTCAGTTCTTGTGAAACACTCGAGCCTTTTATTTAATCCGATTAAACATAGTGGTGACCCCTCATTTGAATTGGTTTTTGCCCAATTTAAACGAACAAGCACGCTAGGAAATTGGTCTTGCCCAAATTACTAGCACCTTCTTTGAATAAACCACTCAAGTAATCTTGAGTAACCAAATTGATTTCGCCGAATTGAAAGGCGCAGCAAGTAGGAAATTGGTTATGCCCAATTACTACTCTTGTGATAGCATTCAGAAAGCCATTAAGCAGTAAATTGAATTATTAAAGAACCAAATATCTAGCAACCATGACTGAACTTGAAGACTTGATTGCAGAGCAAATCGAAGCGAAGCAAAAAATCGAAACAGCAAAAATAAATTTTGGAAAGGACGCACAAACAAGAAAAGAAAAACCTAAATATTTCAATGAGCGACTTTTAAAATTAACCGAATTATGGAGCAATGTAACAGAACGACATGAACAAATACTAACCATGGGCATAGATGAGGAAAATCTGTATATGAAGGAAGACTTTTTTAATAAATTAGAAGCCTTCAAAAATGCATATGAACTAAAACTAAAAGAAGGGTTAAAAGCAACAAGCCAAAAAACCGACGACAACGAACCACCAGAAAATGTGGCAACTGACTCTTTTGAACGTAAGAAAATCCTTAGGTTACAAAAAGTGTCGATAAAACAATTTGAAAAAACATTATACAATATGTATGAAAAATTTAACACTGAGCAAGAGCAAGGGTTTTATGAAACTGCTTTAATTATAGTAGAAGAAAAATTTCATGAAATCTATGAAAGAGATCATCAAATTTGGTCCCTCTTCGTGGAAGATGAACCTGAAGACTACACTATCAACGATTTTATTAGTGTTCAAGAAGATATGCAGAATATAGTAATTGCATTAAGACGATTTATGAACATCAATCCAAAACCAACAACTAACCAAAACACTAATTTCAGACTACAAAAAATTTCTCTACCAAAATTTGATGGGAGTTACGAGAAATGGCCTGATTTTAGAGATTTGTTTTCCCAAATGATCGACAATGCGGCTTCATTAGGTGATGCCCAAAAATTATGGTATTTAAAGGATTCACTTACAGGATCCGCAAAAAACATTATTGCTCATATGACAATATCCAATAACAACTATAAAGAAGCCTGGACCATGGTAAACAGCCGGTTTGATAATAATCGATTGCTATTAACCACAATGTTAGACAAGCTATTAAACCAACATAATGTGCAGGTAAATAATGCAATTTCATTGAAAAAATTTTATGACTTGACCATGGAAAGTATATCCAGTATTAGAGGATTAGGTTATAATATAATTGAATCAGACTACGTAATAGTTCATTTGCTAATTAAAAAACTTGATAGAAGAACTCATGATATGTTCGAACAAACATTAACTGATCCAAGAAAACCACCCACCTTGCAACAAGTACTTGACTTTGTGGAATTAAGATTCCAAGCACTAGAGGCTCTTGGTGAAAAGAAATTTCCAGATAATTCAAAAAAACAAAATCAGGAGAGCCCTAAAAGAAATGCAACTACATTAAATGCAAGCCAGATCAAACAATGTATACTATGTGGAGAAAATCATCCAATTTACAAATGCAAAAATTATGTAAAATCAAATGTGCAATCAAGGTGGGCGTTGGTCAAAAATAACAAACTATGTGTTAACTGTCTAAAACCAGGACATTATGCTTCAGCATGTAAGTCAACGAAAAATTGTTATACTTGCAATAAAAATCACCATTCATCTCTCCATGGCGAAAAACAAAAAACCAGCACACAAGAACAAATTACTAGTGCCAACCATGCGGAATGCAAGACTCAACCCAAAATAGAGAAGCAAGAAGACGGGCCATCTATTTTAACTACAACCACCAGGAAGAATTATATATTTTTAGCGACAGCATTAGTTAAAATTAAAGACCAATTTGGTGAATTCATTCAATGTCGAGCGCTCTTGGACAGCGGGTCTCAGATCAACATTATAACTGAAAACCTGGCCAGGAAACTTGGTTACAAATGGAAAAATGTCCAACTTAATGTTACAGGAATTGGAAACACACATCAAAGATCATCAAAAAGAATGAATTTGGAAATCAATGCAATTAATTCTAAATTTTCTTTTTCAGCAGAAGCATTTATTTTAGAGAAAATTACTTCAAACCAACCGCATCGAACCTTTGAAGTATCCAATTGGTCAATTCCCAAAAATATCAACTTGGCCGACCCGAATTTCAACATTTCTCAAAGGGTTGATTTGCTCATAGGTGCAGAACACTTTTCGGAATTGATAGAGAGTGGTCAAATTAAACTAAACGAAAAAATTCCATTGATCCAAAACACAAAATTAGGTTGGGTAATAATAGGAAAATTATATGATGAAATGGCAATAGAATCCAGCACAACATCACTAATCGCTGCAGAGCAAGAAATTTATGCAGAAAGTGAACACAGCTTGGAAAATAGCGTGGAAAAATTTTGGAAATTAGAGGAAGTACCTTCAAACATAAAAAACCTTACTGAAAAGGAAAAAAAATGTGAGAAATATTTTGAAGCAACAACAACTAGAGCAAAGGATGGTCGATTTATAGTTCGTATACCATTCCTTAATCACCCTTGTACGTTGGGAGATTCTAAATCGACAGCTATCAGACGGTTTTTGAACTTGGAGAAAAAACTACAATCAAATGAAGAAGTGCGCAAACAATATATTGAATTTATGGAAGAATATGAAAAATTAGGCCACATGACAGAAATCAACGAATACTCTATTTCCAGGGACCATTATTTCATTCCACATCATTGTATATTACGTCCAGAAAGCTCTACAACCAAATTACGTGTCGTTTTTGACGCTTCGTGCAAAACAACAACCAATTTATCTTTAAACGATATCCAGCACACGGCCTAAAAATCAGGACGATTTATTAACAATACTGGTAAGGTTTAGATTCTATAATTATGTTTTCTGTGCGGATATTTCGAAAATGTATAGGCAAATTTTGATCCATCAAGATGACCAGAAGTTCCAACTTATTGCATGGAGAAGTGAGGTAAAAAACTGTTAAAACATTGGGCTTAAGATGGAATCCTCAGACCGATGAGCTTTTTGTGAAAGTAGCTGCAGCAATTCCGGTTGAAAAGGTAACAAAAAGGACAATTTTAGCAGAAACTGCCTCAATATTTGATCCATTGGGTTTAATAAGCCCTATCGTAGTAGTACCAAAGATATTGTTACAAAAGTTATGGGAGGATAAATTAGATTGGAACACTGAAGTACCAGCTGAGATCAAGAAACAATGGGAAGACTTTCGGACACAATTAGAGATTTTAAAGAAAATTCCTATTCCAAGGAAAGTTGTAATGAACAATTATAAGCTAATCGAAATTCACGGTTTTGCGGATGCCAGTGAAAAGGCGTACGGAGCCTGCGTTTACGTAAGAACAGTTCACCCTCATGAATTTTATGACGTTAACTTGTTGATTTCAAAATCCAGAGTTGCACCAATAAAAAAACAATCCATTGCACGTTTAGAATTATTAGCAGCTTTATTGTTATCAAAATTAATAAATGGAGTAAAAATAGCCATGTTGAAAACAGATATTAAAATATCATCCACCACATACTGGGTAGATTCCACCATTGTATTATCCTGGATTAACTCTTGTTCAAATTATAAAATATTTGTTACCAATAGGGTAAGTGAGATCTTGGAAACATCTACCGCAGATGAATGGAGGTATGTTAATACAAAATTAAATCCAGCAGACTACATATCTAGAGGTTTATTACCTGCAGAATTGGTGAACAACCAACTATGGTTCAAAGGTCCAGAATTCCTAATGAGGCATGAAATAATGTGGCCCGAACGGTTAGAAATTGAAGAAACATTGGAAGAAAAAAGAAAAAAAGGTAATGTGCTATTGTTAGAAAATGATGAACATTTTTTAGAAAAAATAGATCACAAAAATTCAATATGGTATTTACAAAAGGTTGTAGCTTATGTATTACGTTTCTCAAACAATTGTAAAAACAAAAGAGGAAAAATGGTTGGGGTAAATTTAAGTAAAAAGGAGCTGGATAACTCAATGAATATAATCATAAGATTTATACAACAACAGAATTTTTCTGAAGAAGTAAAGGATTTACAAAAAATGAAAGAAGTAAAAACAAGAAGCAGTATTATTTCGTTAACACCATTTCTGGATGAAAATCAGATACTACGAGTTGGCGGAAGGCTGCAACATTCATCACTCAATTACAATGCTAAACATTCAATTATCCTGTCCCATCAACATGAACTTACCAAGCTAATCGTACAAAATCACCATGTCAAAAATCTTCATGCTGGACCTCAAGCACTATTAGCAATCGTAAGACAAAATTTCTGGCCAACTAATGGAAAACATCTTGTGAGATCAGTTGTACATAAATGTGTAAAATGCATACGATCAAAACCTATTCTAGCAAAACAGCTTATGGGTAATTTACCATCAAATAGGGTTAGGTCATGCAAACCCTTTCAGAATGTTGGTGTTGATTTTTGCGGACCATTCATGATACATTATCATCTTCGAGGAAAAAAACCAACCAAGGCGTATGTAGCTGTATTTGTATGTTTTGCAGTTAAGGCTGTTCACCTAGAATTAGTGTCCGATCTAACAACAGCTGCATTTATAGGAGCTTTAAAAAGATTTATGGCTAGGCGTGGACGATCATCAAATATTTATTGTGATAATGCTACAAATCTAGCTGGTGCCAGGGCAGAATAGCAGGACCTTTGGAAGGTTATCAACGCTAGTGAAAAGGACATATCGACAGAGTGCGGAAAAAACGGTGTTCAATGGAACCACATCCCAGCCCGAAGCCCACATTTTGGTGGTATCTGGGAAGCTGCAGTAAAATCCATGAAAAAGCATCTTAAAATAGTAATTTATAATGCCACATTATCATATGAAGAATTGAACACTGTTCTGTGCCAAATAGAAGCAATACTAAACTCTCGTCCTATTGTGGAACTAACATCAAACCCAGAAGATTTCTACGCCCTTACACCGGGACATTTCTTAATTGGAGAGCCACCAACTACATTGCCTGATGTCTACGAAGAACAAAAAAAAATCGATTTACTCAAATCATGGAATAGGGTGAAGGCAACACAGCAAGAATTCTGGAGACGTTGGTCTCGAGAATACCTACAAGAGCTGCAATATCGAAGAAAATGGATACACAGCCAACCAGATTTAAAGCGATTCTCAAGGAGCAAAATATTCCGCCTTTAAAATGGCGTTTAGGTCGTATCACTGAAATAATAAAGGGAGCAGACAACAAGGTTCGAGTAGTCAAAGTGAAAACTTCTACCAACGAAACCAAAAGAGCTGTCACAGAAATATGCCCATTGTTACCTGAAGATGACCAACCCATCAAATCAGATAAAAAACCAAAAATTAGTGAGACAATAACCTCACTTGTATGCGCAAGAAAACCAACAAAAAAACGAATAGCGCCAATTAATCCAAACTGGAATGGTCATACCGCCACAGACATTACTGACGATGTAGCAAGGCACAAAAAACCACGTAGTGGGACCTACCCACCCTCTGTCTTTTTACTATCAATATTCCTACTAATACTTCCACTTTTTGCGCAGGAACAACCAGTTAAAATCACATACTTCAATAATGAACCAGGAATATACTTCGAAAATTTTGGCAAACTGAATTATATAACTAATGAATGGAAGCTATTGGTGTACCTGGAAATGTCATCCTATTGGAAAGAAGTTCAAGGAATAAAACTCAATATAAAGCATCTAAACAAGGTTTGTGGAGGACAACCAAATTGCGAGACAATAATACTGGAATTATACCACCGGCTACAATCAATTGACCAAGGAAATTCAATCCTCAAAACCAGTAGTGGTCAAAGGATGAAAAGGTCACAAGTGAATGTGGTAGGATCCGGATTAAGATGGATGTTTGGATTGCTTGACGATGACTATGCCAAGGAAATGAGTAAAACTATTGAAAACGTCAAATCCAACGACGAATTTCTCTATCAACTTCTGAATAACCAAACGTCCCTTTTAGAGTCTACTACCAACATAATGAAAAAAACGGACGAACACATTCAAAATCAATTTATGAAGGTTAATCAATACATATCAAACCTAACCAACCAGATTTACACCGTCGAGATGGATTTAGCTCAGAAGAATATGTTTTTAGACGCTGTCATACACACAGAAATGATACTGCGAAGTTATCGTGAAATTCAATCAGCATTACTTGACACAATAGTCAACGCACATCACGGAAGAATAAGCCATTTACTTCTTACGCCTGATCAATTGAAAGCAGAAATTAAAACCATCCGAAGTCATCTACCAGCAAACTTAAAACTTCCAGGAGAAACAACAGAAGAAGCAGTTCTAAAAATATATTCTCTTATGAATGTACAAACCAGAATTACCGAAAAATATGCACTATTTAAAATCACAGTTCCATTAATGGCAACAGAAGAATTCGAAATTTACAAACCGATTGGAGTACCAACATTAATAAATAACACCTTTGCATCAATTGTACCATCCACTAATTATTTCGTGTCAAACCTACACAAAGATTTGTTCTCCATCATGTCAGATAACGATTTTACACACTGTAAAATACTAGATAATGGACATTTTTTATGTACACAAAAACAACCAATTTTCAACCGAAAAATGAACATTAGTGAATGCGAAATTGATCTATTCCAGCACAATTTGAATCCAATGGAATGTTTCATCAAATTCACCCATCCGTATAAATTTTGGTTTCAATTAGAAACTCCAAACCACTGGTTATTTTCAATGGACCAAGCAACAGTTATCAATATAGTGTGTAATGGAAAAAATTACCAACAGCAAATTGAGAAATCAGGCATTCTCGAATTTAAGAAAAACTGCGTAATCAAACAAGATACGATGTTAATTCAATCGCATAATCAATTTCCTACAGAATTGAGGACAGCCTTCATTCCATTCACGAACTTAACTAACCTGAATATAAGCAAATTTCACAAACCAGAAGAATTCTCAGCACATTATGAAACATCTATTGAAGAGATCAGAAATAAACAAAATAAACTAAGAGTCTTATCAACAGCCAAGGCACCACATCTCCCTTCCATTGAAACAGACATACATCAATTTTCCATTGGATATTTATCATTAATTATAGGCATCATCTGTTGTAGCGCAATCATCTACAAATATAATTGCTTCTCAAGAATTCATAAAGTAAAAATTACGTCATCTAAAAATACATATGATACACCTATACCAGCTAAAAGAGCCCCATTAAGTTCAAAAGATTTTGAAATTCAACATATTTGAAATTTGATATTTCAAGGGCGGCAGTATGTTTAGGTTTATAGTAAAAATTCTGATTAGCTTTACATTTTTATTATTATTAGGTAATTTTAATTTTGTCAATTAAATAATTTAGGAAATTTTAAATGTATCAAATTACTTTTAAATAAAATTATTTTTTATTTTAAGTTATGTGAAGTAAGCAAATTTATAATATAAAAAGGGTAATTAAAAT
Organism: Hybos culiciformis; assembly: GCA_964007475.1. NCBI lineage: Eukaryota > Metazoa > Arthropoda > Insecta > Diptera > Hybotidae > Hybos > Hybos culiciformis. The sequence continues at coordinate 195,535 of CAXFZM010000070.1, forward strand.
CAATAAAAAGTCAGTTCTTGTGAAACACTCGAGCCTTTTATTTAATCCGATTAAACATCACTTATATACCAATACATTTCTCATAAATGTTATTTGTGACTTGCTTAAAACGCTAGCGCAGCTACGCCCTGTTTTTTTTTTCGTCGGCGCCGTCGTCTAATACAATATCTTTAATTTTTTTTTTTGTTAGTTGTTTTAAAGCGTTCATAGAAAAAGTTGAAACTGTGTTCTTGAGTTTAAAAAAAAAATTAAAATATATTTAAAAATAAAATTTGTTATTACAAATTAAAATTAATAATTAAAATAAAGTTTCAAAATAATTCATAAAAAAAATAAGTTTTTGCTGATCTGGTAAGTACAAAATTAAAAAACCAGGAATAAACTGCAGATACTGTGACTTGTTCCGATTTGACTGAAACTTGTTGCGAGGGAAGCGGTGGTGCTCAAACTCTCAAAATCGGGCAAAGAGCCCGTTTATGAGATATGACCCCTAAAAAAGTTCATACATTTGTATGGCCAATTTATTTTTTACCCGATTTGTTTTATTTTATTAAAAATAGTATAAGGGTTGTCACAGAATGAAAGGGAGGGGTGGAGGGCGGCGGGCTGTGCTTAGTGGGATTTGCGGCGTTTCATTCATTCCAATATTGTATTCATTTACAATTTCATTAAACAATTAGGCTTAGTCTGAATGAAAAAAAATTTAATTATTGGAATACCAGGTGTCTAAATTTTGTCGGGACAGTTCAGATTTGAAAGAAACTCTCCAGGTTTTCAAAATAAAAACCTAAGAACCAGATATTTAAATTTTCAGAAATATAGTATTACAGTGCAGTAAAAAATTATCCGAAAATCTGTATTTTCAAGTTTTCACAACTTCGATAAAAAACAGCTATAACATTTAAAAGAATCTTATATATTCATAACTACTTCCCTGCGATGAATTGCCAAAAATCGTTTTTTAAAGTATAAAAAAATTCTATATTGCTGTTTTTTGATTATTTGCCCTTTAGTTTAATAAGCTGTCAAATTTTTGACACTTTATTCCATAGAAGCATAGAGATAAAATTCAAACTGCAACCACTTTTGACATAATAAAAATTTGACTGTTTTATTTATAATTTCTTTTTTTAGACCACCTTTATTACCATAATGAGTAACTTATTCGGTAGAGTTATAAAAATTTCAATTGATGAAACTGGCGACCGAAAATATGTTAAACTAAAGGCTTGCAATAGCGAAGATCAAGAAAAAAGCTTCTTTGGATATGAAGATTTAATGTATTCAAGTAAGTCATTTATTTCAGATTTAAATTTTTTTATCTACAATTATATCTTTTGGGAAAACTGTAACATGAGCCGCTTTTCTTTTTAATTTTAATAATTTTTAGCAAAGTTAATATTTTAATTTGTTCATCTATTTTTAAATTCCAGTTACATCACAACAGGAAGTCAATAATCTGTCACCTTTTTGTTACTTCAAGGACCATTGGGGGGACATTATAGAAGCTGAATTAATTTTAGATGTGGTATACCAGTTTGTATACGCTCAAAATTTTATTTTGAGGTATTGCACCGTGAGATTAGAAGAGAAGGGTTTTGTTTTATCACGTCAAATTGGTAATTGTTTTTAAGTATATAATGGTTTTAGCAATGATTTTACTTTTAAAAAAACTAAATTATAAATTTTAATTTTTAGGTCAAAGTTCAATGTTTCAGGAAATTTCCAATGAGGAATATTCTGAAGTCGAAAATCTTTCAAAAGTAAATCATTAACTAAATGTTTATGAGTGTATATCTAAAGTCTTTCTTTTTTAGCTTTTTAAAGAATATTTAAACTTAAACGATGGAAGAGGAATATTTAATAATTTGCGTGAAAATAATGGTTTAACTATCAGCGGTCAGTTTTTATGCAGCAAGTTCGAAGGGAGAAATCCTCCAATTCATTTTCGCATCAAATTCGCATACGCAATAGTATTAACCATTCCCTGTTTCAAAGCTAATACAAAATTTGGAGGAGCTGTAATTTTTAAGAAATAATATTAAATTCAACATTAAAATATTTCTTACTTTAAAAAAAATCTAATTTTATTTTTATTTTAGGAAATATTTTTTCATCCTATTCAAAAATCTGGATATTTAGCTCAGCAAATCAAATATCGAAGTAGAGCTAGAAGAAAATATGATTGCAAAGAAATTGATGCCGTTTCCGAAAGTTTTTCAAAATTAAGCGATGAAACAGATCATAACAATTTTGAGGAAGATCTGGAATTTATGCAGCAGTGTATTTTGCCTGCTCAGAAAGCTGACTTAATGAAAAAATTGGAAAGAACAGTACATCAACGAAAGGATTATATTGCAAGATCGAAAGAAAATATTAAATTAGATGAGTGTTTTCCTTTTTATTTTATCGATCCTGAATTGGTAAGTACATTTGATATTATTTCTAGTACTCCAACTTATATTAATTTTCTTTTTTAGATATCATTTGATTTTGAATTAATTTACAAAGGAAAGCAGGCAGCGTATTTCAGAAATTGGTCTGGAATAAAAGATCATTCAACATCTTTATGTAGTGAAAAAGGATTTAAAAATGAAGTTAATTTGACCGAAGGTAAGAATATTGAACGAAGTGAAGTATTAAACTCTTTAATGTAAATTTCTTTTAGAATGGACAAGCAATGTTAGGAATATAATAATTCTCCTAAAATTGTTGCCAGCTCTACCAGGTAGAAACGTAGCTAATCGTTCCAAATTTCCAGGAATTATTGATAAACTTATAGTTTTCGAAAAGGTATTTAGATATTGTAATAAACTAACATATTACATTGTAGAAAATATATTTGTTTCTAAATTTTTAGATAAATTCAAGCACGCAAGATATAGCTTCAAAATTACAAAAACAACCCTTTATCATTGCAACAGGTGGAACGAAGAAATCAATTAGTCAGTATTTTATTCAAATTGATGGAATAAAAATACCTATGCCAGCGTATTATTCATTTGACCAGGTGTTTAATATATTTTTTTCTTTGTTTTTTATCTTTGACATCGAATACGATAATGATTTAAAATCATTCTTTCAATTTTTTCAAATTCTATACGAAATTGAGAACTCTAAGCCTGCTGTAAGAGCTAGAGAAATATATAATCTGTTAGAATTAAGATCTCATTCAAAATAATTTTTTTTTGATATATTGTTGTCAAGCTACTAAACTATAATTTTTGTTTTTTTTACATAAATGTACAAATAAGTGCATACATAAGTACACATAAGTACATTAGATGTTTACTAAACAATTTGTTATAAAATGAATTCAAATTTTTATTTTTATCTTAAATATGATGTCTCAAACATACTAACTTTTTTATATAAAGTGAAAATATAATACTTTTTCAAGTCTTGCAAATACTATCTAGTTTTAGTCTTAAACAAAATTTAATTGAAAACTAGTCTTTCTAACAACATTTAACTGGAAAGTTGCTAAAAAATGTTATTGCTTAATCTTAAAACTTTTTTTTTAACTTCGAACAAATTATAATAAAATTTAAATAAAAAATCTTTAATATTTAATAAAAAATGTTTAATATTTTTAAGATTTTATGTAACAATAATTATTTCAAAGAAAATTAATTAATTTTTTATTGTACAATAATTTTAAGGTAGGTATGAATTAATTTTAAATAAATATCTTTTAATTAACAAACAAAAAACTATTTGTTGTTATTAAAAAAAAAAATTCACAGATCAAGCGAACAGCATATAACCAGGAAGATGGAAAGAAAGCGGAAAAGGATAAAGCAAAGGGCAGGTGGGGTAATGAAGGAGCCAAACAGATGGGTAAAGAGGAGAGTGCCAAGTGGTGGAGATAAAAGGAATGGTGAGGGTATAGGGGAGTGGACATATGGGAGTGGAGAAGGTGGAGAGGGGAGAGGGATAGGGGAGAGGGGAGAGGGGATAGGGGAGAGGGGAGAGGGGAGAGGAGAGATGGGAGAGGGGAGAGGGGAGTGGGAGTGGGGAGAGGGGAGAGGGGAGAGGGGAGAGGGGAGAGGGGAGTGGGGAGTGGGGAGAGGGGAGTGGGGAGTGGGGAGTTGGGAGTGGGGAGTGGGGAGTGGGGAGTGGGGAGTGGGGAGTGGGGAGTGGGGAGTGGGGAGTGGGAAGAGGGGAGATAGGAAAGGGGAAAGTGGAGAGGGGAGAGGGGAGAGGGGAGGATGGAGAGAAGGGATAGGAAGAGAGGGCAGAGGCGGATGGATTGAAATTTACATTATGGAAGATAAAATCTAACTAAATTTTTTCGTGCAAAGTTCTCCATAATTTAGAACATCACACTACCAGAAAATGTAGTTTTTATTATTTTTTTAGATTAAAACTGGCTTTTTAGTATAATTTAAATTCAATATAACACTTTATCGGATTAAAATAAGTCTGAAAGATAAGATAAGATTACAACAACGTAGTAGTAGTTTTTAATTTTTTTTTCTTAATTAATATTTTTTTTCGCAAATTTTACAAAAAAATATAAAAGAATTTAGAAAATATTATAGAATAATAAAAATTTCAAAGAAAAACTTTGATAATTTTTCTATAAAAATTTACATAATATAGGCGAAAAATTTACACAAATATTTAGAAATATAAATAAAATAAAAAAAATTATTAATTTTTATTAGAATATTTTTTATATTTTTATTCGTATAATTTAATATTAAGTTTGATTCAAGTTCAAACCTTTAAAGATAACTTGATTTTTAATATTTTCGTTTGCACTTTTGTTAAGAGTAAATTTAGCTACAAAAACTAGCGTCACCTCTACCTAGAAGCAAAAAGAGTAACTTTAGCACTTTATTTTTAACCGTGTAGAGTCATAGTAATAAATAGAATTATGTATAATAAATTTTTTAACGAGTGCAATACATATATATAAAATACATACATGGTTGGAAGGAGAATAATTTCTAAATCAAAATTTTTGTTTTAAAAAAAAATTAAACAAAAAAATTCTTAAAACAAATACATATACAAATAATTTTTTATTAGACAAAAAATTTATAAAAAAATTTATAAATTTATAAATTTAAAAAACAAAAAATTTATCGTAATGTCGAACAATACTGTTGGTTTTTCTTCTTGCTTTAACTGTTTACCTTTTTCTTTAATAATTATTATTATAGCCTTAGATGAAATCAATAAAAAGTAAAATTTTTTGTTTTTTTAATTTTTTCCTTTTTTTGTTAAAGCTTAGTACTCTGAGAAAAAAAAAAGGTTGCAAAAAATATCACTGAAAAATATCTGAAAAATGTTTGATAAATTTTGACAACTATTTGACACAAGCATCTGATTATTTTTATTAATTTTTTAATATTCTAACCCAATAATGTCAAGTTTTTGCAATCATTTATCTTCCTGGGTAGAAAAATATTTGAAAAAAAACAGTTGCCAAATAGATTTTTTCTCACCCTAAACCATTTTTTTTTATCAGCGTACTGCAAAGCAAAAACCAAAAAAAAATTTCAAACATTTTTCAGCCGCAAAAATTTATATGAAAAATCTCGGTTTTTTTTCACAGCGTACTACTTTTTTTGTATCAGCATACTAAGCCTAAAGGAGAAAAAGTATAATCGCTAAAGACCTTATCTAAAGAAGAACAGTAATAATTAACATTATAGTTTTGTCTCTATATATAAAATACTATGCAGTGTTATGTTGTGTATCTGTTATTAAGTATTGAGAAAAATAAAAATAAAAGATAATTTTATTTTTTTGTATTCTTTTTATTTTATGGCTCTAAGTACTTTACCTAGATTTTGTTTTTACCAAGTTTTCATTTTATCTTTGAATTACTTAGAATAATATACCAATTTATATTCAAATCTTTTTTATTGTTCAAAATATTTTTTTTTTATTGCTAAATCCACCTATTATACAAATTGTGTTATGTATTTAGCAGAGCATTTTTCAAAAGCTACTGTAAATCTGGAACTAAATAACGTATTTAAGGGCTATATGAACTAGGATATAAAACTACATGAACTAGGATATAATGAAAATGAACTAGGATATAATAAGATTTTTTCTATATTCTAGTTCATTTTGGCTATTATATCCTAGATCATTTTTTTTATATCCTAGTTCATTCTGGTTTTATATCTTAGTTCATTATTATATTCTACCAAATCCATCATCATTCTTTGCAGACGAGTCAAAATTTCTTCGTGTAAATGCAGGACTGTGTATGCGCGGTGCGTGCGGACAGGCTGACAATCTAGTAGACCATGGGAATGTAAAATGCATAATTTGTAGGCAAATATTTTCCATACAAAATAAAGGCAGACAAGATATTATTCAGCACAATAATACAAGAATACATAAAACCTGTGAAAATGCTGCTGCATCATCTTCAAAGATTTCCGGTTTTTTACGTCATCATGATTTCCAGAAATAATCAAAACAACTTGCACTACATGAGTTAGTTTTTTGTTACCATCAAATAATGCACAACCATTCATTTCGGAGTATGGACTGTACCAGTTCTTTAATCCAATCAATTTTATGATAAGAAATTTTTTTGTGCACGAACAAAATCCAACGCAATAATTCGAAATATTTTGTTTCCTGCTGTAAGAATTAATCGCAGAGCTGAGAACAATTAATTTTGTAACTATTTTATCGGACGCATCTAGCCACAAAGCTGAAAAATTATATCCAATTGCTATTCAATATTTTAATAAAAAATATGGTGTGCTTAACTGCTAAATTTATCCACAATAAAAGGTGAAACATCTGATATTATATCGAACCATATGATTGAAATTATTAAATGTAATTACTTGGAAAATAAAGTTGTTGGTATATCAGCCGATAACACAAATACTAATTTTGGAGGTTTAAAGAAAATATTTTTTGTAAATTAAAAACATCATTAGGTCGCAATATATTTGGAATTGGATGTAATGCACATATTGTTTCAAATACTATTAATACAGCCAATCATAACCTTCCTATTCATATAGCAGTCATAATACCACAAATTTATTTATGTTTTCGAAATTATACTGTTCGAACAGAAAAACTAAAAACATTTTGTGAGGAAACCGATGTCGAATTTCAGAAGTTACTTGGATATTCTTCCACTCGTTGGTTAGCACTTATGAGAGCAGTTGAAAGAATACTTTCGTTATACGAACCATTGAAATCGTGTTTCTTAAGCGAAAATTGTATTCCAAAAATTTGGAAATTTTTTTCTCAAATGAAGAAAATCCGATTTATTTAGAATTTATACACAATCAGGCATCAATTTTCCAAGCTGCTATATTAAAATTACAAAAACAAAATTTAACCGCAATGGAAGCTTTCGAAATTTTCAATGATTAAAAGAACAACTAAAATTTCTATTAAATAACCTTTATTTACCACTAATTATACGCAGTAAAATAAGTCAATTGGAAGAATCCGAAAAAAATTAGAAAAACATATAACAAAATTTTATGAAACTGCAGTGAAATATTGAGAAGAATGGACAGAATCTTTAAAGGATATAAATATTTTTCGTTGGACGCTCTTGACAAAAAAAATTGATTTAGAAGTTGTATGTTCTTGTCTGGAAAAAGTGCTAATAATAATTGATGAAGGTAAAATAGATGAAAGCAAATTAATTGAAGAAATAAGAAAAATTAACATATACTGCAATAAAGAAAAGTTGGAAATTTGGAGAGAAAATGCAATTAAATTGGACCGAAGATGGGTTGAGATATTTTCTCACTTTGAAAAAGAATCAATATCTTTTACAGAAACTTTAAAGCTTGTTGAAATTGCTTTTTGTCTTCCAGGAACAAACGCAGCATTGGAAAGAATGTTTTCGTTAATTAATGATATTTGGACGCCAGAGAAAAGTAATATCTCAATTAATTGTGTGGAGGCAATAATTACAATCAAGTGCAATACCAATAAAAACTGTTTAAAATTTGCAAAGTACTATGAAAGCAAAGAAGATATTTTAAAGAAAGTCCACGAATCAGAAAAGTATAATAAACCCTAAACTAATTATAATTTTCAATAAGATATTTGAATTTGAAAATATTTTTATTTGAATTATAAAAAAAATAATTTAATAATTATAAATTAAGTTATTAAATTGTTTTTATTGTTTAGTTTTGTTAAAAAGTATAACATAAGTTATTATTTACATTATACTTTTTTAAGTTATACTTTTTTAACAGAAATAAATAAATTAAATAATTTAATAACTTAATTTACTTATAATTATTAAATTATTTCTATAGAAGTTTTTTTATAATTCAAATAAATATATTTTTTAATTCAAATATTGATTGCCTGAAATGAACTGAATATTTTTAACTTATTTTAGGTATTACCTAATTTTAATTTACATTTAAACTTTTATATAGAATGAACTGAAATAAAATTTTTATTTTGTTATATAAATGTCATCTTTTTTCATTTCCAATATCTGGTCGCCTTAGTTTCATGTTCTTCTAAATTTACTTTTAGATATTAGGCATATTATACTTAATTTTTTTTATATCCTAGTTCATTTTTATTATATCCTAGTTCATTTTAATTTTATATCCTAATTCATTATATCGCAGTTAATAAAACCAAAAAAAAAATTAAAAATGAACTAGAATATAATAATATACCAAAATGTACTAGGATATAATGAAATTGAACTAGGATATAATGAAAATGAATTAGGATATAATGAAAATGAACTATGATATAACAAGTTTTTTGAAGTGATTGAGAGTGAAAAAATGTTAGTGTCAAAAATGTGACGATTATTGTCAAAAAAAAAAGAAAAAAAAAGAAAAAATTTATGTGTCAGCTGATGATAAAACCGACAGCCGCTAGCAACTTTAATGAAGCTTATCAGTGCAATAATCTACTCTATATTGGCTCAGAATAAAAGTCGAAAATACTATTTTATGTTTTCGATTGAAAGGGAAATTTATTTTAAACAATAATAAAAAAAATATGTTATTTATTAATTATTAGTGCTAATTTTCAAAAAGTTTTTGGAATACAAATATGTATTCTGAATAAAAATGTTCCACATGCACCTATTTTGTAGATAATTTATTTTTGATATTAATTTTTCTTGATGTAATTTTTAGTTTGTTAGTGTAATTCATTTTTGACATTAAATTACACTAATAAAATACAGGAATATTTTTATTGCAATTACTTTTGGGAAGAAATACTAATGTCAAATTTTGCAGGCATATTTGAAAATGCTCTTTTAATTAAAATGGATGGAGGACAGCTGTCACCTCTCTCAAACCCCTAGGGGTTTTTATTGCTTCCAACTTCGCGAAAAAAAGGGCAAATCGGCACTATTCTAAAATAGTGAAAAAAAATATTGTGATATTATATAAAACACCCTGTACTATTAATGTATTGGTCTCACTAACATTTATGTAAGAGAAATACTTCCTTCTAGAGCTGGATTTACTCTTCCTTTAATTTTTGTTCGTAGGGCGCAGCAGTCGAAGGACAAAAATCAACTAGTCGCCGTCGAAAAAATCGATCGGCGTCATATTTTATATGTACTTGGCCATTTTAAATATGTATTTAGCCTTCTCAGGAAATACTACTTGCCATGAAGTTTCGCTTCTTCCGTGTCTCCCGAGAATCACATTTGTTTTTTTTTTAAATGTTTAGTATAAATTAGTATTTTACAATTTTGTAATTTTTAAAATAATAAAAAATTTCTTTACTTAATTTGTTTTACAGATCAAGGGCTATGACTTATGGATATATAAAACACCAGATTTTTAGCCCGTAAATTTTCGTCTGTCTTTCCGTCTGTCACAATAAAAAGGTTATAACTGTCGATTAGAGGGCGTTTAGCCCCGATTGCGGTCAAAGACTCGATCTGGGTGCTGAAACGAATTTCAATGAGAATAAATATTTGAACAGAGCAATAATTGTCCTAATATTAAAAAAAAAACTTTCCAGAAAGTATTTTAAATGAAAATTTGAAAATAGGCCCCTAACTTCATTATATGGCTCTTCTGAAATATAAAATAACCATTCTTTTCTATTGTTAAACATTTTTTTTTTTATAAAGAAAAATGACCCAAGGTCTAATAAACGTTTTTCTTCATAATTTTCTTATAGCTTAGAGATTTTCTTAATACTTAATTATAACTTTTTCATAGTACATATAGGTATAAATATTAATTAGCTGTTCAAGATATTTCCGCTACATGTTCGCAAATTTATTTTCTTAAATTTTTCTCCTAATTTAGCTTTTTAAATTTAACATTTTGCAACAATTTTTGATCACCCATAAGCAGTGCTGAGCTGTGGAATTATTATCAGAGGGCTCGCATTCAAGATTTCATAGATTCACAAAAAAAATTATTTTTTTTTTTTACCTGCATTTTATTTTTTGAATAGTTTAGTATATGTATATTGTATATACATATATGTATAAAATATTAAAATATTACATTAAAATTTAGGCGATCGTTTAAATTTAAAAATATAAAAGGCGGGACTTTTCATTCAGCAGTATACGAAATCAAACATTTCTATATTAACTTTACGATTTTTTTATTGTATCAAATAATGTACTAATATTTTAAATCGATATTTTCGATAATTTTTCGCAGATTGTTGAATCAAAAAATTTTAATATTGGGTTAAAACAAATATCTTTTGAAATTATCAAGTGGCTAGCGTATTTTTTAAAGTTTATCAGAGGGCTCGCAAATTTTTTTTAAATTTATCAGGGGGCTCTTGCGAGCCCGTGCGAGCCCCCTTCAGCTCAGCACTGCCCATAAGTATAAATAAGAAAAATTCATTCCTTACAAAAAATTTGAATTAAAAATTGGATCAAAAAATATTAAAACATAAAATCACAATCCCATTTTAATAAATTAATTTGCATTTTTTGTATGGAATGAAGTTCTCTTATTTATACTTACTTTATGTTTGTACTTTATGCATAAGTTCCGACTTATAATCTTATTGGATTATATTTGAATGGAATTGTGAGTCATTAGAATGTAAACATAATCTTTCTCAATGCCGTTATTAATTGGAGCGTGTTAAGTTTATTATAATTTCTTATGGCTTTCGATATTAATTCATAATTACAATAGAAAATTATAAAATATTCAGAATGAATTAATTTCTTATCATTTGATTTAGACCCACCCAGAGCTGGACTGTCCTACCAATGTACCGGGAGTTTCCCGGTGGGCCGTGCCGAATATTAAATCAAAAATGATTCCCATAAATATTTTTTTTATATCAAATATAAAAAAAAACCCACAGAAACAATTTTTTTTTTAATTTTTCCCATAAAAACAATAGCAATTTCAAATTTTCTTACAATTAATGTAATCAAAAAATAAAAAATTTCCCACAGAAAAGGAAAAACCAATTTTTTGATTTTTTTTTCAATATTTCAAATTTTCTTAAAATTTATGGCCTACTATACAATTCCTTTAAATAACGTCAATCTCGCGGTCTCCTACGAAATTATCGATTAGTTTGTTGAAGACTTTTATTCAATAAGGACTGTGTAGAATTTAAATTTTTTTTAAAAAATTAAATATGTCAACAAAACGACTAGGAGGTTGGGAGATGCAAAAAATTAAAAACCAAAAGCTTTTAAAGGCGCAAGCAGAAAAGTGCAGTAAAATATCAAATATGTTTTGTATTCAACCCAGTGGAGGGGTTAGAGAAAGTGTAATTCAGTCATGTTCCTCAGCACCAGAAAGTCAACCAGATCAAGAAATGGACCAAGAACAACAAATAGAAATATCACCAGAAGATAATGATAAATATGATGAAGAAAGCGAAATAGGTGAGAAAAGTAGTTATTTTATTAAACCAGATAAGGAAAAATTTAGCAAATTTTTGAAAATTCATCCAATACAACCTAATTTGGAAGCAAAATATAATATAAACAGTAACAAGCTATATTTTCGGAACGATGGAGTGCGTCGAAGCTGGTTATCTTTGAATGAAGACATCGGAAAACTGTATTGCTCTTTTTGTTTAGCTTTTTGTAAGAATTCAGACCAGTCGATATTTATTACCGGTTACAGCATCATGTTAAGCACATATATCAACGAGTTACTGAACATGAAAAATCGTTCTTACATGCTTCAACAACAGAATCATATGTACTGAAAATCAATAATAGAGATATATATATACTATTGTCAAGAAAAATCATTTTGAAAATATAAATAAAAATATACAAATTTTAGAGCGGGTGATTGAGACTATCAAAGTTATTGGAAAACGTGGTTTAAGTTATCGAAACATAAACGAGTCAACTTCCCAATTACTGAACGATAATTTGGATCATGGAAATTTCTTGGAATTACTTTTACTAATAAGTAAATTCGACCCATTTCGCATATTGTTGACTCGGTAAACAAAAGTACAGATAGTAAAGGGACGAGGCAGTTTTGTAACATTTCTATCCCCAAGAAACATTTTTGGTCAAACGCTGGACGATAATGGTCAAATAAAGGTGATTCATAGTTAAATACAAGACTTAGAAATAAAAGTAGTAAAACTTAGTTAAAATACAGATAAATTATTTCCAAACAAAATATTTAGGTTTAATATAAGTTATACTTTGACTAAAATAAAAGTCTCTTTATATTATCAGAATCTAGATAATATTATTACTATAGTTGGACTTTCTCGTTAATTTTAAGTTAAGCGACGGTAATAATTTTACTAATTTTTAACCAAACTTTTGAGTCAGTTAACATTAAAATGTAACACTTTAATTTCTCTTGGTAAAAGTAAAATTACAGTAAGGGGTGCGACCATGAATAAATATGTTATAAAACAAAAAAACTTGACTCTTATTTGACCATAAAAAAAGCTAAGTTTGACCTTTAATGCAGCTGCATTGTGTTTTCGTAAAAACATTCAAGTGTAGTTGTGTGGGAGTGAGTTTTTTTTCGTGTGTTTTATTTTGACATTATCAAAATATTTAAATTAAAAAAAAATTTTTTTTTATTAAAAATAATTAAAAAAATGTCAGAAAAAATTTTGAAAAAAAGTTATTTAAAAAAAAAATTTAAGCATTCTACAGATTATTACCGAAAAAAAAATAAAATAAAATCAGTGATAATGGGAGGGCAAGATGTTTCCTTCGAGAGAGCAGTAACCTTCAACACAAACCAGGAAAACGACGGAACAAAGCCTTCAGATGACACATCAAATTCAAAAGTGAAAGATAATGATGATGACCATCATATTAAAAACATAATTGACAGTGAGCTAGCTCAAAATCTTTTAAGAAACTGGGTTATTTCAAATGGAATATCGCAACGAGCATTGGCCGAATTGTTATGTGTTCTAACAAAAGGTTAGAAATATTTTTGGTTTACTTTCCTACTTTGTGAATAGACCTGCTATCTGTTAAGTTTTCGTTATAATATGACTAGTCGAAATACCCGGAATACACGGAAGTGCCGAACTTATTCCCTTCCGCTCACCTTTCCGCCCCTCCCTTCCGCTCACCTTTCCGCCCCTCCCTTCCGCCCCTCCCTTCCGCCCTCCCTTCCGCGCCTCCCTTCCGCCCCTCCCTTCCGACCCTCCCTTCCGCCCCTTTCTTCCGCCCCTCTCTTCCGCCCTCCCTTTCGCTCCTCCCTTCCGCTCCTCCCTTCCGCCCCTCCCTTCCGCCCGTCCCCTCTTCTTGTTTGGCCGGATACCATTCCAAATTGGTGCGAATCATCAAAATCGGTCCAACCGTTCTTGAGTTATAAGCGTTTTAAAAAATTCGGGGTTTGAGTTTCGGCTATTTGATTGTTTTATTTATTCTATTTATTCTATTTGTTTTTTACTGGCACAACGGTTTAAGAAATTCCATAGCCTCATCACTATTAAACTTAGATGAAAAGTTAACAACATTGGTGTTGTCTTTTAATATTGACGGGCTTCCAATATATAAGAGCTCAAAAATGGAATTCTGGCCCATATTAACAAAAATTGTTAATTTGGCATACACTGATCCGGTCATTATTGGAATCTTTTGCGGGGATAAAAAACCTGACTGCAACATTTTTTTGTCAGAATTCGTCGACGAACTAAATGACTGTATCCAAAATGGAATTAGTACCAATGGAAGATTGCTTAAAATTAAAATAAGTTGTTTTATTTGCGATACTCCTGCTAGATCTTTTATTAAAGGTAATTCTGAATGAAATTTAAATTATTAATTGCTGTATATTAAATTAATACAATATGTAAATATTTTTAAAATTGAAGGGATTGTTTCATTCAATGCATATCATGGATGCCAAAAATGTATTGCGATTGGAGAGTATGACAAAAAAGGACATCATATGACTTTTCCGCGTTTGGGCTTGCCACCAAGAACTGACTTAAGCTTTCGGAATAAGGAAGATCCGTGTCATCATAAATCTGAGTCCGTGTTAGAAAAACTACCTATTGACATGGTTAAGGATTTTGTTATTGCTGACAGCCTGCACTTACTAGATTTAGGTATCTTTAGTAGTAACTAGTAACATATTTTAAACAATTTTAATCAAATTACAAAAAAAATAATAATTTTTCGGAAGTCCGTACCTAAGTTAAAACCTAATCCTAATCGTATTATTAGTTTTCAACAATCTTTTTTAAAACGTCAAATATTGGTTTATATTTATTATATTTCACTATGTTTGTGGAATGTCTTGAAAAATAATTTCTAATAATTTTGTCGAGAAATCAGTTTTTGATAGTTTACCTGAAAATTAGTAGAAGCCATCTAGCGCCACTGTATTTTTAAACAATAAAATAATATGAATTAATTCAATTTAATTCAATTATTAATATTCCTTTAAATTTATATTTTTGATATTATCTTAGCTTTTACAACTGACCACATTATTTTTAAAAAAAATATTATTTTCTTTTATCATTCAGAATCCTCATGAAAAATTTCTTTTCAGGTATCATGAAAAAATGTTTACTGGGGTGGACATCTGGTAGCTTCAATTTTAGAACAAAGTGGTCAGGGAAGGATATGGAAAGTATTTCGACTCTATTGATTCAGTGTAACGAAACAATTCCTACAGAAATACATCGTTCAGTGAGAAAACTAGATACGTTGAGGTATTGGAAAGGCTTAGAGTTCAGAACATTTTTATTGTACATAGGACCCGTTATTTTGAAGGATTTTTTGCCGTATGACGTTTATCAACATTACTTGTATTTATTTTGTGCAATCAGAATTTGTTCAAGTGAAAAATACTATAATAAAAAATTTCTCGATGTAGCCAGGAATTTATTGATTGATTACGTTGAAAATTATATACTTATTTATGGCATCGATTCTATTAGTAGCAATGTTCATAATTTGAGTCATCTAGTAGATGACGTAGAAAGATTCGGAATTTTACCATTAATAAACGCATATCCATTCGAAAATGCACTTTTTTCAATTAAAAATTTGTTACGGCACGGAAATCTGCCACTTTCTCAAGCAGCTAACCGAATTTCAGAAATTTCTTCATCATACCAACAATTAAAGTATTCAAACAGGAGAGAAAACTATAAAAAATATCCATATGTTGACAAGCCAATTAATAATGAAGAAACTGCCTACAAAAAGGTTTATGTGGAAGGATATGTTTTGGCTGATAATAAAAAAGATTGTTGGTTTTTGACTCAAAGCAATGAAATTGTTCAGATGCAGCATGTGAAAGATCAACAAAGTATTATTGTTTATGGATATAAATTAAAAAAGAAAAATTTTTTTTTTGAAGATCCCTTTAGATCAAGCTTTTTACAAATATATTCATCGGACGGAATTTTAGATGAAAACTTGGAAGAGTTTTCACTTGCAGATATAAGTTGTAAACTTGTTCTTCTAAGGTATCACGATGAAAAAATTTTTCTTCCTTTATTACACACTTTTCATTAAAGCAAGAGCTTTACTAAGCTACGTTAATAGATATTTCTTTTAATTTAAGACTATAATGTTATCATTTTTATTTTTTGTAAGTTGATTTAGAGAAAAAATAAATAAAACAATAAATCATTATATTTTTCTTACAAAAATTTTTTTTTAACTTCATTCATCCTTAATAATTTATTTATTTTCTAAACAAAAAAATCTTAATTTAGAAAAATTTTAATAAAAAAGATTTTGAATAAAAATGTCAAAAATTAAAAATGTGCAAAGTAAAAACTAATATGAAACTAAAAAATCAAGAAAAATACCTCATAAACAAAGTACGGAGCTCGTTAGCGGCAATTAAAATTCAAATAGGAGCGGATAGAGCTTTTCTTCTGAAATATCGCAATCGAACTCTATTACATATTTCAATTTTTATCGAAAACCGATTTAAGTCCCGTGTTCGAGTTCTTGAACGCAATCGGAAACAATTTTCTTTATAGTTCCTCTAATCGACTTCTATCTATTTAAAAATTTTTGTAAACGGCTGACTAGCTAACATTTAATGAAAACGTAACTCGTTTTTGTTTTTTTCATGCAAATCGAGAAAAAAGCTTGTTTAAACTTAAGGCCTAAGGCCAATTACACATTTCCTTCCAAGTTTAATGCCATCCGACAGTTATATTCTCTAAAATTGTATTTCGATTAAATTTCAGCAAAATAGATTTGAGAATAAGATTTAAGGACAATTTAAAATCAGAATGGAGTACGTAATAGCGTCACTAGATTGACATGGAGAACATGATTTTAGGAGAAGTACCACTTTACAGTTAGTTCGATAATACTTAGAAGATGGGTCAATAAATTAAATATCAGATTAATAAATATATTTCCAAGAATATGTTTATGAATAATTATGAATTACGATCAAACGTAAAATTTTGTTCTTTTTGCTTCATACGTTCGATTTGAACTCGCAAAATCTTCAGAAAGATAAAATGTTGAAAATTCTCAGTGAAATAGACAATGTTTTTTTACTTTCAGCAACTTTCTTTTTTCCTGTAACAATATTTTAAAGTATTTGAATAATTAAAATTTAACAAATTAATCACCTTTCTTTATTTGTAACTTCATTAAAATATTAATTTAGTAAAAAAATTCATATAATTCAAATAATTTCAAAATAACTAATTTTATTAGTTTTTTTTATAAGCTAATGCTTTATGCAAATTAAGATTAATTCCATACCATATAAAAAATTATAAAAAAATGTATTTTGTTTGCAAAGGAATAACTAAGTCTAATACTAATATTATATTACAGGAAATAAAGATTTCCTATTGAACTAAGAAAAATTATAAGTTAGAAAAAAATTTATCAGTTTCAGAATCAGATAGATATTCATCTAATCTATTAATATTTTTAGATGATGCAGATACATTATTGTTCTCAACATCTATTTCTTTTCTCTGAAGCAAAGATTCATTGTTTTCTGCACGACGTTTTTGCTGTGTTATTCTATTTTTTTCTTTCCCAGCTTTTGTTCTGCTTCCAGCATGTTTGATTAGTTGTTTCAACAAAAAATTATGATAAGTTTCAGTGTATGATGAATCCATCGAGTGTATTATGGAAAATATTAAACTGCATATAGATCCCATTTTTTTGAAAGAATTTTTTGCAGTTGAGTTGAACTTTGAAATGCCGCTCCAAGAAAAATAATTATTTTGAACTTCAGGAACAACTATTGCATCCAGGATTATCTTACAGCTTTCTTTAGAATTTCCTGGCTGTCGGAAGCGGGAAAAATAAAGAAACTAAAAAATAAATAACGAAAAATATATTAGTTTAAGCACATTAAATATCGCATTGTGAATATTCGTCCAACGAAACGCGCAGATGAGTTATATAAAATAGCTGCATTAAATTTTTAAATTTTTGGTTGACTTTTTTCAAAAAATTCTTTTTAGTCTTTTTACAACATTTTCGATTAAAAAAAGAGGAAAAATATAAAACTCAAGAAAATTGGTAAAAATATTGACAAAAAAAAAGGAAAGAAGCTGCTAATTAACACAGCTGTACTGTGTAATTTTTAATATTATTATAAAGAGTATTTATGTAACTCACCAATTTATTTTTAAAGCATTGTTCTATGTCGTCGGATAATTCACTATTCAGAGACTTAACTGATGTGAATTCAACTAAAGGAAATTCAAAATTGTCGATTTTGTTGCACTCAAATTCTTGGGTAGCTTCATATAATACTGTCATTTTTTGCATTGCATTTTCAAATTTTTCAAATCTGGTTGACAAATCATCCATTTTAACGCTTAAGCCAGATAGTTGATCGTGAAGTTTTTCACGAAAAGGATCAAATTTCGACTCAGCTGTTAAAATTAAATCATTTAAAATTCGATCCAAATCGTCCAAATTTGTTTGTTTATGACTCGTAATTTCGGTTTGATTTTGAATTTCAAAATCATGATTTCTGATTGAACATAAGTCCTGATGGTTGTTATTTTTTTTAGGAGGTAAAACGTACGGTGACTTTGTGGATGGGATAGAATCAGTTTCAAATTCAGGTCCGCATAATTTACTTAGAACTTTATCGTACTCCCCTCGGTGCCGTTCTTTTATTTGAACCTTTCTTTTCGTGGGATCAATTTTAAATAGTTGCATATGCCTAAAAGAATTCTCAATTGATAAGAAAATAATTTTAAATAAATTTTAGTATTATTTTCTATGGGAAATGCAATAGTAACCGGTCACTTAAGAATTTTTGGACTTTTACTGGCTGGATTACTAGTACAACTAAACTGTTTATTTTAATAAAAAAAATATACTTACATTTCTTCCGATTCCGTATCCGTAAATAATGAACATTGCTCTTCAGCCGAAACGGCTTCTTTATAAGTTTTAAATCCTTCTAAACGGATTTTGCATCTGACTTTGGTCCATTTAATAGTGTCAGCCACACTATATTTATTAGACTGCTGCAATTTTTCTTCTCTTTTATTTTTCGGAAAGAAAACGTGCTTTTTTTTGGGAGACATCCATCCGGTGGGAATTGAAGTTAGTACTCCATCCTCTCCATCTTCTTCATAAAAGGAGATCACAGCAAAAGACATTTTTTTTTTTTTATAATTTTAATAAAATTATTAAAATTTATTTAAATATTAAAACCGAAATATTTTAAACGACACGATCTAAATATGTCAACAATACAACTGAGCCAATGCCGAGCTAAATATCGAGTGACTTACACAAAATATTGTTGCGGCTGCGCTGAAGTTTGTAGCATTTTTATATACAATTTTTTGGTTTTTGATGAAAATTAGTAGTGGGTAGATACATTAGAGGAACCTAAAAAATGTTAAGCCCAAGAATATTAGGACTGGCGGCTGAAAATTGATTCCCCTGAAAATTGGTATGAGAGAAAATATCGATTAATGCCAGGATTTTGACCAGTGGTGTGGAATCGTCAAAAAATAGTTCCAACTCCGATTCCGACTCCGACTCAAACCGCTAAAATTTTTAATGTACGACTCTGACTCCGAGAATTTTTTTTAGCATATATTTAAAAAATTCATTAAATTTAAAATATTTTATACATGCACGTGCAATACCGAGAAATTCTACTATTTGAGATGAATGTGTATAGGAACTCTGACTTTAAGAGTAAAAATTCTCGGTATTGCATGTACATATTCAAAATATATAAAATTCAAGAAATTTTTTAAATATTTGCTGAAAAAAATTTTTAGAGTCGAAGTCGCGAGTTTTGCTGAAAACGGGCTATGAGGTAGTGTTCTATAATTTTTAATTTGCAGCCAATTTTTCGAACTTGTTTTAAAAAGTGGAGATGTGGAAACTAATTTTTATTTCCAAAATTTTTTCTTTAGGCAACTTACCTATTTTCTTTAGACAACTTAACTTTTTTGTTCCTTTTTTTTATTACTTAAAGGTATTTTTAAAAATCAAGAAGCGTTTTAAAAACCAATTAAAAAAATAATAAATTATCACATGAAGTTCTTTCTAACGACCATCGCGGCACCGGCGTCGTATCACGGCAATCATAATATGACATTAATTGCGCTGTGTACAGAGTGTGCATGTAGTAGTATAAAAAAAAATATATGAAAAATAATTACGGCCATTTTCTGATTTCAAATTATGGTCAAACGTAGTCCAATAATTATTTATTTAGCAATTAATTTCGTGATATTTTGAGGCGCGCAATATTTAAAAGGTTAAATTTTAATAACAAGACGATAAATCGGGTTTGTCTTTACTTTTAAATTTTATATTTCCTTAAAAATAATTATAAATTATATTAATAATTAACAATAAATAATATAAATATTTATCACACAACAATAGTATGCGTAACTCACTTATACAGTTTTATTGTTTTTTTGTTTCGTATTGCGTGTGTGAATATAATAAAATGTTTGTATTTTATTATAATATTATTATAGTATGTGTTTTAAAAAGAATATGGACTATAAGATTTAAGTCAAATTTCAGTTAAACGATGGTTGAACATTAGTTAATTTCAAGGTAATAATCGAATGACTTCAATTCGAAAATGTTTCCCCATTTCTAGTAAAGTCTTAGTCTTATATTATAGAGATAATAGTAATTTATTTTACCTTATTTAGTTAAATTAAGTAAAATATTGTTTCTTGGGTCTAAAACTACTGCGAATTCTGTAATAAGTTCTATTTCACAAGTAATGAAAAAAATAATAAGCAATGAAATAAAAAATGCGCAAATGTATAGTATCCGAATTGATACCACTCAAGATATTAATGTTGAAGATCAATGTTCAATAGTAATTACAGAAACAACGCAAAGAGTTATGGAAGCAATTTCTCTTTTTGGTCTACTCAATACATGTGCAGTTTTTTTAAAAGAGTCTTACAAACGACTCAATGAATGGCGAAAATTAAGTAAATTTAAATTTATTTCTGTTATTGGCGAAACCCGTTGGTGGGCCAAAGATAAAATATTACATAAAATGTTTGGTAGATATAACAGTACGAATGGCATAATATTTTATGTTAATGTTTTACAAACTTTTGAAGAAATATCTGTTTCAGATAATTTTTCCAAAGATATTCGTCATAGATCCAAGACAATATTGAATTCGTTATTAAAGTTTAAAAATATTCTTACAGCCAACATATTTTTAAGAATATTTGAAGAAACAACACCATTATCGTTATATCTACAAACAAAAGATATGGATATAGTAGTAGCATTTCTCATGGAAATGGAAACTGCTAATAATCTTTTAGAAATATCACGAGACTTTGAAGGAGTATTTGACGCAGCAACTAAGTTTGTAACAGAAGCGAATGATGAGTTAGATAAACGACAAGTGGACTTATTTGTAGAAACAAGTTTAGAAAGGCGACAAAGAAACTCAACTATTAATGCTGTAGATAGATTTCGCATAAGTGTATATAACACAATTATGGATCAAGTTAATTGTAGTTTAAATCGACGTTTTTTACAAAATGATAATTTATACAAAGATATTTTTTATTTAGATCCCCAAAACTTTGAAAAGATAGTTAATAATAATATATCTGATAAAGCGTTTGAATTGTTAGCTGATATAATAAATAAGAAATTTAATAAAAATATAACAAAAGAAGTTATTCAAATAGAACTTAAAGATTTTGAAAAAAAAATGGAATATTTTCAATCAAACATTAACTCAAGAAGTAAATATTGCTGGTGAATATGATGATGATATAGAACAGTCAAATGATAATAAAGAACATGCGGATATTCCAAGCTGTAAACTATGTAAAAATTGTATAATATGTTGTTATTCAGTTCTACAAAAATTTAATTTACACACATTAGCATATTCTAATTTATTTTTTGTGTATAAATTTGTCATAACATTATCTTCAAGCCAAGTTTCGTGTGAAAGAAGTTTTTCAAAATTAAAATACATCTTAAAAAGATTGAGAAATTGCTTAAGTCAAACACATTTAGAAGATTTTATGTTCATGTCATGCGAAAGAAATATTCTAAATGTTATTAAGAACGAGGAAATTATTGACATTTTGAAAGAAAAAAGTAGTCTGTTCAAAAAATTATTAACATAAAAAATACATTTGAAACTTATTATTAAAAATAAGAAATTTATTATTAAAAATTGGTTATTTTATTAAAAAAAAATTTTGTTTTCTAAATGTTATTTTTTGTTAATTCTAATTATTTTATTTTTCATTGTGAATTTCATTTCTGTTCATTTTCTATTTAATCATATATTAAACAATAAATAAAAAAGAATTAATATTATATTATAAAAATATGTGGTAATTTTTATTGACTTTAATTTTCCTCATATATTCATCAATCATCAAAAGGCATAGCTATCCTTAACTTTACTTGATTGTTAAAACAAAATGTATTGAAAAGGGCCGAAATTTTTAAATTTCCCGGTCCTAAATTCATTCTCAGTCCAGCCCTGGACCCACCCTACCATTTCGTTTTTTTGTCACAATTTCTTTGAGTCAAAAAATTTCATTATATTTCATTACATATTAATTTCAATTTGTTGATATTGGTCGTGTCAGTGAAAATCGGTATTTGATTTAATTTTAATTTAATATTTAAATAAATATTAAGTAATAAACAGAAAAATTAAAAAAAAATAGTATTTTATACTTAAACCTAAGTATTAATTAAATTAAACCTAAAGTAATTTAAATTGTGAAAACAAAAATTTTGATAAAAAATTTTGATTAAAAATTATAAAATAAAATTGTTTAAAAAACTATTAAAAAATTGAAAACCTATAAAATTACTAGGTGTTCAACTGCTCAGAAAACACATTTTCATTTAAAAAGACAGGTAAGTAAATTAGTTAAAAATAAAATTAAATTGTGTTTTTTTTAGGATAAAAAGAGGAAAAACGTAGGTACCATAGCTGGGTACTAAACTAGTAGTTTTTATCCGTAAATAAGACATTTTGGACTCACTGTCCACTTTATTACATCAAAATACTTGTAACTGAACTAACCCAAGTAACATTTTAGTCTCAGTTTTTTTGTTATACGTCCTAAATAACTTTATAATGGAATAATAGTGGGTTCGGCCAAAGAAGTATCTTTTTCTGCCACTATTAGATCCTTACTAGAATTTTTATCAAACAAGTTTTGCTTATTAAATGTCGAAATTAATGATGTTATAAGAACGTATAACAAAATCATGAAAAAAAAAAATTATTAAACTAAATTGTATCCGAAACCGGCATTAAAGATCAACTTGGATTATTAAAATCATAAATTTAGGATATTACTAGTATATGTGTTGGTTTGTGAGCTGGGATGTGTTTGTTTGTTTGTGTTGGTTAATTAAATTATAACATTTAGCTTTGTTAGAGGTTCGAAAAAGAACACTATTAATACCATATGTATGTATTTGGATTATTAAAAGCATAATTTTAGGATATTATGTTGGTTTGTGAGCCGGGAAGTGTTTTTATGTTTGTATTGGTTTGTTACATAAGAATCTGTTGCTTTGTTAAAGGTTCGAAAAAGGGTACTATTAGAACAATACTCATGTATCACACCACAAAACAAAAAAAGTGTGCGCATGTTTACATGGATTCTTTTATGGCTTACTGCAGTAGTAGAAAATAACGAGCTTCGTAGAATAGTTTTAATTTTAATATTAAATGTAACATAAAAAATTTAAAACTTTTTTAATTTTTTTTTCTTTATCCTGCAATTTAAAAGAATATAAAACATGAATAAACAATTTATTGCATAATACAAATTTCATAAAACTAGTTACTAGATGCTAAAATATTTTAAATAACTGAGCTAATGTGGAACATGGACATTTGTCCGCGATTTTTTGTGGGCGGATTAACAACATTTTGCAAAATGACATTTGTCCCCGATTCTTTTGTGCACGGACAAGTAACATTTTGCGATCCAAAGAACTCGTGCCCCACGACATTTTTCCTTCTACTGCGCCCTAATTTTTATTTAAAGGAGAAACCCCCTACCCCAGGGCACGAGATCTTGGTCTGCGATTACACCGTGACATTTGTCCGCGGGACATTTATCCGCGGGACATTTGTCCGCGGGACATTTGTCCGCGATGAAATTTGTAAGGAACACTTCGTGGACAAATGTCATTTTACAAAATGACATTTGTCCGCGATTGTAAAATAACATTTGTCCGCCGCGGACAAATGTCTCAAAATGAGCGGACAAATGAAATTTTGCAAAATGACATTTGTCCGCGATTGAATTTTCAAACTTTAGCGTCATTTGTCCGCGATTGATTTTTCAAATTTTTAGCGGACAAATGTCATTTTGCAAAATGCCATTTGTCCGCGATTGAAATTTTAAATATTTAGCGGACAAATGTCATTTTGCAAAATGTCATTTGTCCGCGATTGATTTTTCAGATATTTAGCGGACAAATGTCATTTTGCAAAATGTCATTTGTCCGCGATTAATTTTTATCGCGGACAAATGACATTTTGCCAAATGACATTTGTCCGCGGCGGACAAAAGTCATTTCGAATCGCGGACAAATGTCATTTTGATGTCCGTGATACAAAAACTAATCGCGGACAAATGTCCAACCCCCGTCCGCGATTTATAAGGTGAACTGACATAACCGCGAATGTCATAACCGCGAAAAATTTTTGTCATAACCGCGAAACTAGAATTTGTATGAGTTTCGCGGTTATAACAAAAATGTTTGTTATAACCGCGAAACTAATTTTATTTTTGTCATAACCGCGAATTCGCGGTTATGACAAAAAAAATGTTAAGTTTTTCGCGGTTATAACAAAAATTTTTGTTATAACCGCGAAATGATAAAAATCGAATTTTTGTGTTTCGCGGTTATAACAAAAATTTTTGTTATAACCGCGAAACACAAAAATTCGATTTTTGTCATTTCGCGGTTATAACAAAAATTTTTGTTATAACCGCGAAACACAAAAATTCGATTTTTTTCATTTCGCGGTTATAACAAAAATTTTTGTTATAAGCGCGAAACACAAAAATTCGATTTTTTTCATTTCGCGGTTATAACAAAAATTTTTGTTATAACCGCGAAACACAAAAATCGAATTTTCGCGGTTATAACAAAAATTTTTGTTATAACCGCGAAACACAAAAACTCGATCATTTTGAAAAATGTAATAAGACCTCGATAAAAAAATGTTGTGGGATAAGCACACGGAAGGGGGGGGGGGGGGCAGCAGGGCGGCGGGCCACACAACATTTTTTTATCGAGGTCTTATTTCATTTTTCAAAATGATCGAGCTTTTGTGTTTCGCGGTTATAACAAAAATTTTTGTTATAACCGCGAAATGAAAAAAAAAACGAATTTTTGTGTTTCGCGGTTATAACAAAAATTTTTGTTATAACCGCGAAATGATAAAAATTGATTTTTTGTGTTTCGCGGTTATAACAAAAATTTTTGTTATAACCGCGAAACACAAAAATTCGATTTTTGTCATTTCGCGGTTATAACAAAAATTTTTGTTATAACCGCGAAATGATAAAAATCGAAATTTTGTGTTTCGCGGTTTTTAAACAAAAATTTTTGTTATAACCGCGAAACGAAATTTTTTCAATTTTTTGCCATATTTTTTCGCGGTTATGACAAAAAAAAATATAAGACATTTTTCGCGGTTATGACACTTTTATTTTTTATTTCGCGGTTATGACAAAAAAATTTCGCGGTTATGACATTCGCGGTTATGTCATGTAGCCATTTATAACATGAAAACTGCTCTAAGGGGTTTCTCGTTAATTAAAAAAATAGGGAGCAGTAGACGAAAAATCCCTTTCCCAAACGAATCGCGTACAAATACCATTTTGCAAAAGGTAATTTAGCCGCGCATTAAAAAATCGCGGACAAATGTCCCTCGGAAAAATGTACATCCCCCTTTTTTTTGATTTTACATTTTGTTTATTTTTCATTTTACAGCATTGTACGATGACTACCCAAGTAACATTTTAGTCTCAGTTTTTTTGTTATACGTCCTAAATAACTTTATAATGGAATAGTAGTGGGTTCGGCCAAAGAAGGATCTTTTTCTGCTACTATTAGATCCTTACTAGAATTTTTATCAAACAGGTTTTGCTTATTAAATGTCGAAATTAATGATGTTATAAGAACGTATAACAAAATCATGAAAAAAAAAATTATTAAACTAAATTGTATTAGAAACCGCCATTAAACATCAACTTGGATTATTAAAATCATAAATTTAGGATATTACTAGTATATGTGTTGGTTTGTGAGCTGGGATGTGTTTGTTTGTTTGTGTTGGTTTAATAAATTAGAACAATTAGCTTTGTTAGAGGTTCGAAAAAGAACACTATTAATACTATATGTATGTATTTGGATTATTAAATGCATAATTTTAGGATATTACTAGTATATGTTGGTTTGTGAGCCGGATGTGTTTTTATGTTTGTATTGGTTTGTTACATAAGAATCTGTTGCTTTGTTAAAGGTTCGAAAAAGGGTACTATTAGAACAACACGCATGTATCACACCACAAAACAAAAAAGTGTGCGCATGTTTACATGGATTCTTTTGTGGCTTACTGCAGTAGTAGAAAATAAGAAGCTTCGTAGAATAGTTTTAATTTTAATATTAAATGTAAAATAAAAACTTTAAAACTTTTTTAATTTTTTTTTTCTTTATCCTGCAATTTAAAAGAATATAAAACATTAATAAACAATTTATACAAATTTCATAAAACTAGTTACTAGATGTTAAAATATTTCAAATAACTGAGCTAATGTTGGAACATGGACATATGTCCGCGATTTTTTTGTGCACGGACAAGTAATATTTTAAAAGTAGAAACCCCCTACCCCAGGGCCCGAGTTCTTGGTCCGCGATTTATAACATGAAAACTCCAAAGAACTAGTGCTCTAGGGAGTTTGTCGTTAATTAAAAAAAAAAATAGGGAGCAGTAGACGGAAAAATCCCCTTCCCGAAAAAATCCCCTTCCCGAAAGAAAAATTAAAAAATCGCGGACAACTGTCCCTCGGAAGAATGTCCATCCCCCTTTTCTTTGATTTTACATTTTTTTTATTTTTCATTTTACAGCATTGTACGATGACTATTTTTAAATCAAAAGAATACAGGACAAAAAAAAATTATCTTCGGGAACTAAATTTTCAATAAAATTATTCCTATATCCTCCATTAGAAAATTCAAATGATAAATTTTTGTATGGAAATTGAATTGTTTTTTCGGAAAATATTTTTTATTTAAAATTTTTTAGAAGCGCTCATTAATTTTGAACTGCACTTTAGGCACAAATACGTTGATCCTAGTTTTACAAAGGAAAATTCATTTTACATTTTCTATAATATTGTAATATTTATTTTTATATTACAATAATTATTGTTATTCTAAAAAAATGTTTTTGCCATATTATGCAAAAAACACATGATAAAATTATTTGCAATTATTAACACACATAAACGTTTTATTATTATTATTCTGTTTGCTTTATACACTTTTTATATACATTATATACGCATACATTTAATTTTATTTTATTTTATTATCGGTGTTAAAATATGAAAACATGTACCACCACATAGAAACACATAGTATACAGAAAAAAATTTGTTATACCAGCGACAATTAGGCTTAGTAAAGCCTTATGAGTCTCTTAAGAACCCCTTACATTACCATTTCTACCTTCTTATTCATCCAATTTAGTCTAGTAATTGTCGCCTTTTTTGGGTTTGTAAGTGCTTTTGCAACATTAACAAGTCATCTATTAGAATGAATAATCATTCTAGTAATGACTTCGAAATCCCTTACAAAGCTATTTTGTTTCTTGGGAAGGCTGTTTACGATTAGTTTAGGAAACCAGTAATTAGATTCTCAAATTTTACAGTAATGGGTTTCTGATTTTAAAGCTTGACTTGGCCAAGTTAGAATTTATATTCTATTCGGACTGGACCATCTAAAATTTAGTGCAGGCTTCAAGTGCAAAATTTTTCATTACTTATATTTCAATTTCAGCAAATGGCTTCGAAAGCACAATTCTCTTAATTATTATCATTTATCAGCAATATTAGAAACTTCAAACT
>CAXFZM010000071.1:0-16405 GCA_964007475.1 Hybos culiciformis
AAGCCAAAAACGGAGGTTCTCCGAGGTCTGGAGCCGGAGTAATGAACAAAAAAACAGCCCAAAGTCACATTTTTAGTGTTAAAATTAGCGGGTTTAATCACCTTATCGTTTTTTTCTCCGGATCTAGCAAACCGATTTGGCATAAACATTGCACAGACACGACAGCGTAATTTCTAGACCTTTAATTAAGCCAAAAACGGAGGTTCTCCGAGGTCTGGAGCCGGAGTAATGAACAAAAAAACCAGCCCAAAGTCAACATTTTTAGTGTTAAAATTAGCGGGTTTAATCACCTTATCGTTTTTTTCTCCGGATCTAGCAAACCGATTTGCATAAACATTGCACAGAAAGAAGCGTAATTCTAGGACCTTTAATTTAAGCCAAAAACGGAGGTTCTCCGAGGTCTGGAGCCGGAGTAATGAACAAAAAACCAGCCCAAAGTCAACATTTTTAGTGTTAAAATTAGCGGGTTTAATCACCTTATCGTTTTTTTCTCCGGATCTAGCAAACCGATTTGCATAAACATTGCACAGAAAGAAGCGTAATTTCTAGACCTTTAATTTAAGCCAAAAACGGAGGTTCTCCGAGGTCTGGAGCCGGAGTAATGAACAAAAAACCAGCCCAAAGTCAACATTTTTAGTGTTAAAATTAGCGGGTTTAATCACCTTATCGTTTTTTTCTCCGGATCTAGCAAACCGATTTGCATAAACATTGCACAGAAAGAAGCGTAATTTCTAGACCTTTAATTTAAGCCAAAAACGGAGGTTCTCCGAGGTCTGGAGCCGGAGTAATGAACAAAAAACCAGCCCAAAGTCAACATTTTTAGTGTTAAAATTAGCGGGTTTAATCACCTTATCGTTTTTTTCTCCGGATCTAGCAAACCGATTTGCATAAACATTGCACAGAAAGAAGCGTAATTTCTAGACCTTTAATTTAAGCCAAAAACGGAGGTTCTCCGAGGTCTGGAGCCGGAGTAATGAACAAAAAACCAGCCCAAAGTCAACATTTTTAGTGTTAAAATTAGCGGGTTTAATCACCTTATCGTTTTTTTCTCCGGATCTAGCAAACCGATTTGCATAAACATTGCACAGAAAGAAGCGTAATTTCTAGACCTTTAATTTAAGCCAAAAACGGAGGTTCTCCGAGGTCTGGAGCCGGAGTAATGAACAAAAAACCAGCCCAAAGTCAACATTTTTAGTGTTAAAATTAGCGGGTTTAATCACCTTATCGTTTTTTTCTCCGGATCTAGCAAACCGATTTGCATAAACATTGCACAGAAAGAAGCGTAATTTCTAGACCTTTAATTTAAGCCAAAAACGGAGGTTCTCCGAGGTCTGGAGCCGGAGTAATGAACAAAAAACCAGCCCAAAGTCAACATTTTTAGTGTTAAAATTAGCGGGTTTAATCACCTTATCGTTTTTTTCTCCGGATCTAGCAAACCGATTTGCATAAACATTGCACAGAAAGAAGCGTAATTTCTAGACCTTTAATTTAAGCCAAAAACGGAGGTTCTCCGAGGTCTGGAGCCGGAGTAATGAACAAAAAACCAGCCCAAAGTCAACATTTTTAGTGTTAAAATTAGCGGGTTTAATCACCTTATCGTTTTTTTCTCCGGATCTAGCAAACCGATTTGCATAAACATTGCACAGAAAGAAGCGTAATTTCTAGACCTTTAATTTAAGCCAAAAACGGAGGTTCTCCGAGGTCTGGAGCCGGAGTAATGAACAAAAAACCAGCCCAAAGTCAACATTTTTAGTGTTAAAATTAGCGGGTTTAATCACCTTATCGTTTTTTTCTCCGGATCTAGCAAACCGATTTGCATAAACATTGCACAGAAAGAAGCGTAATTTCTAGACCTTTAATTTAAGCCAAAAACGGAGGTTCTCCGAGGTCTGGAGCCGGAGTAATGAACAAAAAACCAGCCCAAAGTCAACATTTTTAGTGTTAAAATTAGCGGGTTTAATCACCTTATCGTTTTTTTCTCCGGATCTAGCAAACCGATTTGCATAAACATTGCACAGAAAGAAGCGTAATTTCTAGACCTTTAATTTAAGCCAAAAACGGAGGTTCTCCGAGGTCTGGAGCCGGAGTAATGAACAAAAAACCAGCCCAAAGTCAACATTTTTAGTGTTAAAATTAGCGGGTTTAATCACCTTATCGTTTTTTTCTCCGGATCTAGCAAACCGATTTGCATAAACATTGCACAGAAAGAAGCGTAATTTCTAGACCTTTAATTTAAGCCAAAAACGGAGGTTCTCCGAGGTCTGGAGCCGGAGTAATGAACAAAAAACCAGCCCAAAGTCAACATTTTTAGTGTTAAAATTAGCGGGTTTAATCACCTTATCGTTTTTTTCTCCGGATCTAGCAAACCGATTTGCATAAACATTGCACAGAAAGAAGCGTAATTTCTAGACCTTTAATTTAAGCCAAAAACGGAGGTTCTCCGAGGTCTGGAGCCGGAGTAATGAACAAAAAACCAGCCCAAAGTCAACATTTTTAGTGTTAAAATTAGCGGGTTTAATCACCTTATCGTTTTTTTCTCCGGATCTAGCAAACCGATTTGCATAAACATTGCACAGAAAGAAGCGTAATTTCTAGACCTTTAATTTAAGCCAAAAACGGAGGTTCTCCGAGGTCTGGAGCCGGAGTAATGAACAAAAAACCAGCCCAAAGTCAACATTTTTAGTGTTAAAATTAGCGGGTTTAATCACCTTATCGTTTTTTTCTCCGGATCTAGCAAACCGATTTGCATAAACATTGCACAGAAAGAAGCGTAATTTCTAGACCTTTAATTTAAGCCAAAAACGGAGGTTCTCCGAGGTCTGGAGCCGGAGTAATGAACAAAAAACCAGCCCAAAGTCAACATTTTTAGTGTTAAAATTAGCGGGTTTAATCACCTTATCGTTTTTTTCTCCGGATCTAGCAAACCGATTTGCATAAACATTGCACAGAAAGAAGCGTAATTTCTAGACCTTTAATTTAAGCCAAAAACGGAGGTTCTCCGAGGTCTGGAGCCGGAGTAATGAACAAAAAACCAGCCCAAAGTCAACATTTTTAGTGTTAAAATTAGCGGGTTTAATCACCTTATCGTTTTTTTCTCCGGATCTAGCAAACCGATTTGCATAAACATTGCACCAGAAAGAAGCGTAATTTCTAGACCTTTAATTTAAGCCAAAAACGGAGGTTCTCCGAGGTCTGGAGCCGGAGTAATGAACAAAAAACCAGCCCAAAGTCAACATTTTTAGTGTTAAAATTAGCGGGTTTAATCACCTTATCGTTTTTTTCTCCGGATCTAGCAAACCGATTTGCATAAACATTGCACAGAAAGAAGCGTAATTTCTAGACCTTTAATTTAAGCCAAAAACGGAGGTTCTCCGAGGTCTGGAGCCGGAGTAATGAACAAAAAACCAGCCCAAAGTCAACATTTTTAGTGTTAAAATTAGCGGGTTTAATCACCTTATCGTTTTTTTCTCCGGATCTAGCAAACCGATTTGCATAAACATTGCACAGAAAGAAGCGTAATTTCTAGACCTTTAATTTAAGCCAAAAACGGAGGTTCTCCGAGGTCTGGAGCCGGAGTAATGAACAAAAAACCAGCCCAAAGTCAACATTTTTAGTGTTAAAATTAGCGGGTTTAATCACCTTATCGTTTTTTTCTCCGGATCTAGCAAACCGATTTGCATAAACATTGCACAGAAAGAAGCGTAATTTCTAGACCTTTAATTTAAGCCAAAAACGGAGGTTCTCCGAGGTCTGGAGCCGGAGTAATGAACAAAAAACCAGCCCAAAGTCAACATTTTTAGTGTTAAAATTAGCGGGTTTAATCACCTTATCGTTTTTTTCTCCGGATCTAGCAAACCGATTTGCATAAACATTGCACAGAAAGAAGCGTAATTTCTAGACCTTTAATTTAAGCCAAAAACGGAGGTTCTCCGAGGTCTGGAGCCGGAGTAATGAACAAAAAACCAGCCCAAAGTCAACATTTTTAGTGTTAAAATTAGCGGGTTTAATCACCTTATCGTTTTTTTCTCCGGATCTAGCAAACCGATTTGCATAAACATTGCACAGAAAGAAGCGTAATTTCTAGACCTTTAATTTAAGCCAAAAACGGAGGTTCTCCGAGGTCTGGAGCCGGAGTAATGAACAAAAAACCAGCCCAAAGTCAACATTTTTAGTGTTAAAATTAGCGGGTTTAATCACCTTATCGTTTTTTTCTCCGGATCTAGCAAACCGATTTGCATAAACATTGCACAGAAAGAAGCGTAATTTCTAGACCTTTAATTTAAGCCAAAAACGGAGGTTCTCCGAGGTCTGGAGCCGGAGTAATGAACAAAAAACCAGCCCAAAGTCAACATTTTTAGTGTTAAAATTAGCGGGTTTAATCACCTTATCGTTTTTTTCTCCGGATCTAGCAAACCGATTTGCATAAACATTGCACAGAAAGAAGCGTAATTTCTAGACCTTTAATTTAAGCCAAAAACGGAGGTTCTCCGAGGTCTGGAGCCGGAGTAATGAACAAAAAACCAGCCCAAAGTCAACATTTTTAGTGTTAAAATTAGCGGGTTTAATCACCTTATCGTTTTTTTCTCCGGATCTAGCAAACCGATTTGCATAAACATTGCACAGAAAGAAGCGTAATTTCTAGACCTTTAATTTAAGCCAAAAACGGAGGTTCTCCGAGGTCTGGAGCCGGAGTAATGAACAAAAAACCAGCCCAAAGTCAACATTTTTAGTGTTAAAATTAGCGGGTTTAATCACCTTATCGTTTTTTTCTCCGGATCTAGCAAACCGATTTGCATAAACATTGCACAGAAAGAAGCGTAATTTCTAGACCTTTAATTTAAGCCAAAAACGGAGGTTCTCCGAGGTCTGGAGCCGGAGTAATGAACAAAAAACCAGCCCAAAGTCAACATTTTTAGTGTTAAAATTAGCGGGTTTAATCACCTTATCGTTTTTTTCTCCGGATCTAGCAAACCGATTTGCATAAACATTGCACAGAAAGAAGCGTAATTTCTAGACCTTTAATTTAAGCCAAAAACGGAGGTTCTCCGAGGTCTGGAGCCGGAGTAATGAACAAAAAACCAGCCCAAAGTCAACATTTTTAGTGTTAAAATTAGCGGGTTTAATCACCTTATCGTTTTTTTCTCCGGATCTAGCAAACCGATTTGCATAAACATTGCACAGAAAGAAGCGTAATTTCTAGACCTTTAATTTAAGCCAAAAACGGAGGTTCTCCGAGGTCTGGAGCCGGAGTAATGAACAAAAAACCAGCCCAAAGTCAACATTTTTAGTGTTAAAATTAGCGGGTTTAATCACCTTATCGTTTTTTTCTCCGGATCTAGCAAACCGATTTGCATAAACATTGCACAGAAAGAAGCGTAATTTCTAGACCTTTAATTTAAGCCAAAAACGGAGGTTCTCCGAGGTCTGGAGCCGGAGTAATGAACAAAAAACCAGCCCAAAGTCAACATTTTTAGTGTTAAAATTAGCGGGTTTAATCACCTTATCGTTTTTTTCTCCGGATCTAGCAAACCGATTTGCATAAACATTGCACAGAAAGAAGCGTAATTTCTAGACCTTTAATTTAAGCCAAAAACGGAGGTTCTCCGAGGTCTGGAGCCGGAGTAATGAACAAAAAACCAGCCCAAAGTCAACATTTTTAGTGTTAAAATTAGCGGGTTTAATCACCTTATCGTTTTTTTCTCCGGATCTAGCAAACCGATTTGCATAAACATTGCACAGAAAGAAGCGTAATTTCTAGACCTTTAATTTAAGCCAAAAACGGAGGTTCTCCGAGGTCTGGAGCCGGAGTAATGAACAAAAAACCAGCCCAAAGTCAACATTTTTAGTGTTAAAATTAGCGGGTTTAATCACCTTATCGTTTTTTTCTCCGGATCTAGCAAACCGATTTGCATAAACATTGCACAGAAAGAAGCGTAATTTCTAGACCTTTAATTTAAGCCAAAAACGGAGGTTCTCCGAGGTCTGGAGCCGGAGTAATGAACAAAAAACCAGCCCAAAGTCAACATTTTTAGTGTTAAAATTAGCGGGTTTAATCACCTTATCGTTTTTTTCTCCGGATCTAGCAAACCGATTTGCATAAACATTGCACAGAAAGAAGCGTAATTTCTAGACCTTTAATTTAAGCCAAAAACGGAGGTTCTCCGAGGTCTGGAGCCGGAGTAATGAACAAAAAACCAGCCCAAAGTCAACATTTTTAGTGTTAAAATTAGCGGGTTTAATCACCTTATCGTTTTTTTCTCCGGATCTAGCAAACCGATTTGCATAAACATTGCACAGAAAGAAGCGTAATTTCTAGACCTTTAATTTAAGCCAAAAACGGAGGTTCTCCGAGGTCTGGAGCCGGAGTAATGAACAAAAAACCAGCCCAAAGTCAACATTTTTAGTGTTAAAATTAGCGGGTTTAATCACCTTATCGTTTTTTTCTCCGGATCTAGCAAACCGATTTGCATAAACATTGCACAGAAAGAAGCGTAATTTCTAGACCTTTAATTTAAGCCAAAAACGGAGGTTCTCCGAGGTCTGGAGCCGGAGTAATGAACAAAAAACCAGCCCAAAGTCAACATTTTTAGTGTTAAAATTAGCGGGTTTAATCACCTTATCGTTTTTTTCTCCGGATCTAGCAAACCGATTTGCATAAACATTGCACAGAAAGAAGCGTAATTTCTAGACCTTTAATTTAAGCCAAAAACGGAGGTTCTCCGAGGTCTGGAGCCGGAGTAATGAACAAAAAACCAGCCCAAAGTCAACATTTTTAGTGTTAAAATTAGCGGGTTTAATCACCTTATCGTTTTTTTCTCCGGATCTAGCAAACCGATTTGCATAAACATTGCACAGAAAGAAGCGTAATTTCTAGACCTTTAATTTAAGCCAAAAACGGAGGTTCTCCGAGGTCTGGAGCCGGAGTAATGAACAAAAAACCAGCCCAAAGTCAACATTTTTAGTGTTAAAATTAGCGGGTTTAATCACCTTATCGTTTTTTTCTCCGGATCTAGCAAACCGATTTGCATAAACATTGCACAGAAAGAAGCGTAATTTCTAGACCTTTAATTTAAGCCAAAAACGGAGGTTCTCCGAGGTCTGGAGCCGGAGTAATGAACAAAAAACCAGCCCAAAGTCAACATTTTTAGTGTTAAAATTAGCGGGTTTAATCACCTTATCGTTTTTTTCTCCGGATCTAGCAAACCGATTTGCATAAACATTGCACAGAAAGAAGCGTAATTTCTAGACCTTTAATTTAAGCCAAAAACGGAGGTTCTCCGAGGTCTGGAGCCGGAGTAATGAACAAAAAACCAGCCCAAAGTCAACATTTTTAGTGTTAAAATTAGCGGGTTTAATCACCTTATCGTTTTTTTCTCCGGATCTAGCAAACCGATTTGCATAAACATTGCACAGAAAGAAGCGTAATTTCTAGACCTTTAATTTAAGCCAAAAACGGAGGTTCTCCGAGGTCTGGAGCCGGAGTAATGAACAAAAAACCAGCCCAAAGTCAACATTTTTAGTGTTAAAATTAGCGGGTTTAATCACCTTATCGTTTTTTTCTCCGGATCTAGCGAACCGATTTGCATAAACATTGCACAGAAAGAAGCGTAATTTCTAGACCTTTAATTTAAGCCAAAAACGGAGGTTCTCCGAGGTCTGGAGCCGGAGTAATGAACAAAAAACCAGCCCAAAGTCAACATTTTTAGTGTTAAAATTAGCGGGTTTAATCACCTTATCGTTTTTTTCTCCGGATCTAGCAAACCGATTTGCATAAACATTGCACAGAAAGAAGCGTAATTTCTAGACCTTTAATTTAAGCCAAAAACGGAGGTTCTCCGAGGTCTGGAGCCGGAGTAATGAACAAAAAACCAGCCCAAAGTCAACATTTTTAGTGTTAAAATTAGCGGGTTTAATCACCTTATCGTTTTTTTCTCCGGATCTAGCAAACCGATTTGCATAAACATTGCACAGAAAGAAGCGTAATTTCTAGACCTTTAATTTAAGCCAAAAACGGAGGTTCTCCGAGGTCTGGAGCCGGAGTAATGAACAAAAAACCAGCCCAAAGTCAACATTTTTAGTGTTAAAATTAGCGGGTTTAATCACCTTATCGTTTTTTTCTCCGGATCTAGCAAACCGATTTGCATAAACATTGCACAGAAAGAAGCGTAATTTCTAGACCTTTAATTTAAGCCAAAAACGGAGGTTCTCCGAGGTCTGGAGCCGGAGTAATGAACAAAAAACCAGCCCAAAGTCAACATTTTTAGTGTTAAAATTAGCGGGTTTAATCACCTTATCGTTTTTTTCTCCGGATCTAGCAAACCGATTTGCATAAACATTGCACAGAAAGAAGCGTAATTTCTAGACCTTTAATTTAAGCCAAAAACGGAGGTTCTCCGAGGTCTGGAGCCGGAGTAATGAACAAAAAACCAGCCCAAAGTCAACATTTTTAGTGTTAAAATTAGCGGGTTTAATCACCTTATCGTTTTTTTCTCCGGATCTAGCAAACCGATTTGCATAAACATTGCACAGAAAGAAGCGTAATTTCTAGACCTTTAATTTAAGCCAAAAACGGAGGTTCTCCGAGGTCTGGAGCCGGAGTAATGAACAAAAAACCAGCCCAAAGTCAACATTTTTAGTGTTAAAATTAGCGGGTTTAATCACCTTATCGTTTTTTTCTCCGGATCTAGCAAACCGATTTGCATAAACATTGCACAGAAAGAAGCGTAATTTCTAGACCTTTAATTTAAGCCAAAAACGGAGGTTCTCCGAGGTCTGGAGCCGGAGTAATGAACAAAAAACCAGCCCAAAGTCAACATTTTTAGTGTTAAAATTAGCGGGTTTAATCACCTTATCGTTTTTTTCTCCGGATCTAGCAAACCGATTTGCATAAACATTGCACAGAAAGAAGCGTAATTTCTAGACCTTTAATTTAAGCCAAAAACGGAGGTTCTCCGAGGTCTGGAGCCGGAGTAATGAACAAAAAACCAGCCCAAAGTCAACATTTTTAGTGTTAAAATTAGCGGGTTTAATCACCTTATCGTTTTTTTCTCCGGATCTAGCAAACCGATTTGCATAAACATTGCACAGAAAGAAGCGTAATTTCTAGACCTTTAATTTAAGCCAAAAACGGAGGTTCTCCGAGGTCTGGAGCCGGAGTAATGAACAAAAAACCAGCCCAAAGTCAACATTTTTAGTGTTAAAATTAGCGGGTTTAATCACCTTATCGTTTTTTTCTCCGGATCTAGCAAACCGATTTGCATAAACATTGCACAGAAAGAAGCGTAATTTCTAGACCTTTAATTTAAGCCAAAAACG
Source organism: Hybos culiciformis (assembly GCA_964007475.1). NCBI lineage: Eukaryota > Metazoa > Arthropoda > Insecta > Diptera > Hybotidae > Hybos > Hybos culiciformis. Next base: position 9,316 of record CAXFZM010000071.1, read on the forward strand.
GAGGTTCTCCGAGGTCTGGAGCCGGAGTAATGAACAAAAAACCAGCCCAAAGTCAACATTTTTAGTGTTAAAATTAGCGGGTTTAATCACCTTATCGTTTTTTTCTCCGGATCTAGCAAACCGATTTGCATAAACATTGCACAGAAAGAAGCGTAATTTCTAGACCTTTAATTTAAGCCAAAAACGGAGGTTCTCCGAGGTCTGGAGCCGGAGTAATGAACAAAAAACCAGCCCAAAGTCAACATTTTTAGTGTTAAAATTAGCGGGTTTAATCACCTTATCGTTTTTTTCTCCGGATCTAGCAAACCGATTTGCATAAACATTGCACAGAAAGAAGCGTAATTTCTAGACCTTTAATTTAAGCCAAAAACGGAGGTTCTCCGAGGTCTGGAGCCGGAGTAATGAACAAAAAACCAGCCCAAAGTCAACATTTTTAGTGTTAAAATTAGCGGGTTTAATCACCTTATCGTTTTTTTCTCCGGATCTAGCAAACCGATTTGCATAAACATTGCACAGAAAGAAGCGTAATTTCTAGACCTTTAATTTAAGCCAAAAACGGAGGTTCTCCGAGGTCTGGAGCCGGAGTAATGAACAAAAAACCAGCCCAAAGTCAACATTTTTAGTGTTAAAATTAGCGGGTTTAATCACCTTATCGTTTTTTTCTCCGGATCTAGCAAACCGATTTGCATAAACATTGCACAGAAAGAAGCGTAATTTCTAGACCTTTAATTTAAGCCAAAAACGGAGGTTCTCCGAGGTCTGGAGCCGGAGTAATGAACAAAAAACCAGCCCAAAGTCAACATTTTTAGTGTTAAAATTAGCGGGTTTAATCACCTTATCGTTTTTTTCTCCGGATCTAGCAAACCGATTTGCATAAACATTGCACAGAAAGAAGCGTAATTTCTAGACCTTTAATTTAAGCCAAAAACGGAGGTTCTCCGAGGTCTGGAGCCGGAGTAATGAACAAAAAACCAGCCCAAAGTCAACATTTTTAGTGTTAAAATTAGCGGGTTTAATCACCTTATCGTTTTTTTCTCCGGATCTAGCAAACCGATTTGCATAAACATTGCACAGAAAGAAGCGTAATTTCTAGACCTTTAATTTAAGCCAAAAACGGAGGTTCTCCGAGGTCTGGAGCCGGAGTAATGAACAAAAAACCAGCCCAAAGTCAACATTTTTAGTGTTAAAATTAGCGGGTTTAATCACCTTATCGTTTTTTTCTCCGGATCTAGCAAACCGATTTGCATAAACATTGCACAGAAAGAAGCGTAATTTCTAGACCTTTAATTTAAGCCAAAAACGGAGGTTCTCCGAGGTCTGGAGCCGGAGTAATGAACAAAAAACCAGCCCAAAGTCAACATTTTTAGTGTTAAAATTAGCGGGTTTAATCACCTTATCGTTTTTTTCTCCGGATCTAGCAAACCGATTTGCATAAACATTGCACAGAAAGAAGCGTAATTTCTAGACCTTTAATTTAAGCCAAAAACGGAGGTTCTCCGAGGTCTGGAGCCGGAGTAATGAACAAAAAACCAGCCCAAAGTCAACATTTTTAGTGTTAAAATTAGCGGGTTTAATCACCTTATCGTTTTTTTCTCCGGATCTAGCAAACCGATTTGCATAAACATTGCACAGAAAGAAGCGTAATTTCTAGACCTTTAATTTAAGCCAAAAACGGAGGTTCTCCGAGGTCTGGAGCCGGAGTAATGAACAAAAAACCAGCCCAAAGTCAACATTTTTAGTGTTAAAATTAGCGGGTTTAATCACCTTATCGTTTTTTTCTCCGGATCTAGCAAACCGATTTGCATAAACATTGCACAGAAAGAAGCGTAATTTCTAGACCTTTAATTTAAGCCAAAAACGGAGGTTCTCCGAGGTCTGGAGCCGGAGTAATGAACAAAAAACCAGCCCAAAGTCAACATTTTTAGTGTTAAAATTAGCGGGTTTAATCACCTTATCGTTTTTTTCTCCGGATCTAGCAAACCGATTTGCATAAACATTGCACAGAAAGAAGCGTAATTTCTAGACCTTTAATTTAAGCCAAAAACGGAGGTTCTCCGAGGTCTGGAGCCGGAGTAATGAACAAAAAACCAGCCCAAAGTCAACATTTTTAGTGTTAAAATTAGCGGGTTTAATCACCTTATCGTTTTTTTCTCCGGATCTAGCAAACCGATTTGCATAAACATTGCACAGAAAGAAGCGTAATTTCTAGACCTTTAATTTAAGCCAAAAACGGAGGTTCTCCGAGGTCTGGAGCCGGAGTAATGAACAAAAAACCAGCCCAAAGTCAACATTTTTAGTGTTAAAATTAGCGGGTTTAATCACCTTATCGTTTTTTTCTCCGGATCTAGCAAACCGATTTGCATAAACATTGCACAGAAAGAAGCGTAATTTCTAGACCTTTAATTTAAGCCAAAAACGGAGGTTCTCCGAGGTCTGGAGCCGGAGTAATGAACAAAAAACCAGCCCAAAGTCAACATTTTTAGTGTTAAAATTAGCGGGTTTAATCACCTTATCGTTTTTTTCTCCGGATCTAGCAAACCGATTTGCATAAACATTGCACAGAAAGAAGCGTAATTTCTAGACCTTTAATTTAAGCCAAAAACGGAGGTTCTCCGAGGTCTGGAGCCGGAGTAATGAACAAAAAACCAGCCCAAAGTCAACATTTTTAGTGTTAAAATTAGCGGGTTTAATCACCTTATCGTTTTTTTCTCCGGATCTAGCAAACCGATTTGCATAAACATTGCACAGAAAGAAGCGTAATTTCTAGACCTTTAATTTAAGCCAAAAACGGAGGTTCTCCGAGGTCTGGAGCCGGAGTAATGAACAAAAAACCAGCCCAAAGTCAACATTTTTAGTGTTAAAATTAGCGGGTTTAATCACCTTATCGTTTTTTTCTCCGGATCTAGCAAACCGATTTGCATAAACATTGCACAGAAAGAAGCGTAATTTCTAGACCTTTAATTTAAGCCAAAAACGGAGGTTCTCCGAGGTCTGGAGCCGGAGTAATGAACAAAAAACCAGCCCAAAGTCAACATTTTTAGTGTTAAAATTAGCGGGTTTAATCACCTTATCGTTTTTTTCTCCGGATCTAGCAAACCGATTTGCATAAACATTGCACAGAAAGAAGCGTAATTTCTAGACCTTTAATTTAAGCCAAAAACGGAGGTTCTCCGAGGTCTGGAGCCGGAGTAATGAACAAAAAACCAGCCCAAAGTCAACATTTTTAGTGTTAAAATTAGCGGGTTTAATCACCTTATCGTTTTTTTCTCCGGATCTAGCAAACCGATTTGCATAAACATTGCACAGAAAGAAGCGTAATTTCTAGACCTTTAATTTAAGCCAAAAACGGAGGTTCTCCGAGGTCTGGAGCCGGAGTAATGAACAAAAAACCAGCCCAAAGTCAACATTTTTAGTGTTAAAATTAGCGGGTTTAATCACCTTATCGTTTTTTTCTCCGGATCTAGCAAACCGATTTGCATAAACATTGCACAGAAAGAAGCGTAATTTCTAGACCTTTAATTTAAGCCAAAAACGGAGGTTCTCCGAGGTCTGGAGCCGGAGTAATGAACAAAAAACCAGCCCAAAGTCAACATTTTTAGTGTTAAAATTAGCGGGTTTAATCACCTTATCGTTTTTTTCTCCGGATCTAGCAAACCGATTTGCATAAACATTGCACAGAAAGAAGCGTAATTTCTAGACCTTTAATTTAAGCCAAAAACGGAGGTTCTCCGAGGTCTGGAGCCGGAGTAATGAACAAAAAACCAGCCCAAAGTCAACATTTTTAGTGTTAAAATTAGCGGGTTTAATCACCTTATCGTTTTTTTCTCCGGATCTAGCAAACCGATTTGCATAAACATTGCACAGAAAGAAGCGTAATTTCTAGACCTTTAATTTAAGCCAAAAACGGAGGTTCTCCGAGGTCTGGAGCCGGAGTAATGAACAAAAAACCAGCCCAAAGTCAACATTTTTAGTGTTAAAATTAGCGGGTTTAATCACCTTATCGTTTTTTTCTCCGGATCTAGCAAACCGATTTGCATAAACATTGCACAGAAAGAAGCGTAATTTCTAGACCTTTAATTTAAGCCAAAAACGGAGGTTCTCCGAGGTCTGGAGCCGGAGTAATGAACAAAAAACCAGCCCAAAGTCAACATTTTTAGTGTTAAAATTAGCGGGTTTAATCACCTTATCGTTTTTTTCTCCGGATCTAGCAAACCGATTTGCATAAACATTGCACAGAAAGAAGCGTAATTTCTAGACCTTTAATTTAAGCCAAAAACGGAGGTTCTCCGAGGTCTGGAGCCGGAGTAATGAACAAAAAACCAGCCCAAAGTCAACATTTTTAGTGTTAAAATTAGCGGGTTTAATCACCTTATCGTTTTTTTCTCCGGATCTAGCAAACCGATTTGCATAAACATTGCACAGAAAGAAGCGTAATTTCTAGACCTTTAATTTAAGCCAAAAACGGAGGTTCTCCGAGGTCTGGAGCCGGAGTAATGAACAAAAAACCAGCCCAAAGTCAACATTTTTAGTGTTAAAATTAGCGGGTTTAATCACCTTATCGTTTTTTTCTCCGGATCTAGCAAACCGATTTGCATAAACATTGCACAGAAAGAAGCGTAATTTCTAGACCTTTAATTTAAGCCAAAAACGGAGGTTCTCCGAGGTCTGGAGCCGGAGTAATGAACAAAAAACCAGCCCAAAGTCAACATTTTTAGTGTTAAAATTAGCGGGTTTAATCACCTTATCGTTTTTTTCTCCGGATCTAGCAAACCGATTTGCATAAACATTGCACAGAAAGAAGCGTAATTTCTAGACCTTTAATTTAAGCCAAAAACGGAGGTTCTCCGAGGTCTGGAGCCGGAGTAATGAACAAAAAACCAGCCCAAAGTCAACATTTTTAGTGTTAAAATTAGCGGGTTTAATCACCTTATCGTTTTTTTCTCCGGATCTAGCAAACCGATTTGCATAAACATTGCACAGAAAGAAGCGTAATTTCTAGACCTTTAATTTAAGCCAAAAACGGAGGTTCTCCGAGGTCTGGAGCCGGAGTAATGAACAAAAAACCAGCCCAAAGTCAACATTTTTAGTGTTAAAATTAGCGGGTTTAATCACCTTATCGTTTTTTTCTCCGGATCTAGCAAACCGATTTGCATAAACATTGCACAGAAAGAAGCGTAATTTCTAGACCTTTAATTTAAGCCAAAAACGGAGGTTCTCCGAGGTCTGGAGCCGGAGTAATGAACAAAAAACCAGCCCAAAGTCAACATTTTTAGTGTTAAAATTAGCGGGTTTAATCACCTTATCGTTTTTTTCTCCGGATCTAGCAAACCGATTTGCATAAACATTGCACAGAAAGAAGCGTAATTTCTAGACCTTTAATTTAAGCCAAAAACGGAGGTTCTCCGAGGTCTGGAGCCGGAGTAATGAACAAAAAACCAGCCCAAAGTCAACATTTTTAGTGTTAAAATTAGCGGGTTTAATCACCTTATCGTTTTTTTCTCCGGATCTAGCAAACCGATTTGCATAAACATTGCACAGAAAGAAGCGTAATTTCTAGACCTTTAATTTAAGCCAAAAACGGAGGTTCTCCGAGGTCTGGAGCCGGAGTAATGAACAAAAAACCAGCCCAAAGTCAACATTTTTAGTGTTAAAATTAGCGGGTTTAATCACCTTATCGTTTTTTTCTCCGGATCTAGCAAACCGATTTGCATAAACATTGCACAGAAAGAAGCGTAATTTCTAGACCTTTAATTTAAGCCAAAAACGGAGGTTCTCCGAGGTCTGGAGCCGGAGTAATGAACAAAAAACCAGCCCAAAGTCAACATTTTTAGTGTTAAAATTAGCGGGTTTAATCACCTTATCGTTTTTTTCTCCGGATCTAGCAAACCGATTTGCATAAACATTGCACAGAAAGAAGCGTAATTTCTAGACCTTTAATTTAAGCCAAAAACGGAGGTTCTCCGAGGTCTGGAGCCGGAGTAATGAACAAAAAACCAGCCCAAAGTCAACATTTTTAGTGTTAAAATTAGCGGGTTTAATCACCTTATCGTTTTTTTCTCCGGATCTAGCAAACCGATTTGCATAAACATTTGCACAGAAAGAAGCGTAATTTCTAGACCTTTAATTTAAGCCAAAAACGGAGGTTCTCCGAGGTCTGGAGCCGGAGTAATGAACAAAAAACCAGCCCAAAGTCAACATTTTTAGTGTTAAAATTAGCGGGTTTAATCACCTTATCGTTTTTTTCTCGATCTAGCAAACCGATTTGCATAAACATTGCACAGAAAGAAGCGTAATTTCTAGACCTTTAATTTAAGCCAAAAACGGAGGTTCTCCGAGGTCTGGAGCCGGAGTAATGAACAAAAAACCAGCCCAAAGTCAACATTTTTAGTGTTAAATTAGCGGGTTTAATCACCTTATCGTTTTTTTCTCCGGATCTAGCAAACCGATTTGCATAAACATTGCACAGAAAGAAGCGTAATTTCTAGACCTTTAATTTAAGCCAAAAACGGAGGTTCTCCGAGGTCTGGAGCCGGAGTAATGAACAAAAAACCAGCCCAAAGTCAACATTTTTAGTGTTAAAATTAGCGGGTTTAATCACCTTATCGTTTTTTTCTCCGGATCTAGCAAACCGATTTGCATAAACATTGCACAGAAAGAAGCGTAATTTCTAGACCTTTAATTTAAGCCAAAAACGGAGGTTCTCCGAGGTCTGGAGCCGGAGTAATGAACAAAAAACCAGCCCAAAGTCAACATTTTTAGTGTTAAAATTAGCGGGTTTAATCACCTTATCGTTTTTTTCTCCGGATCTAGCAAACCGATTTGCATAAACATTGCACAGAAAGAAGCGTAATTTCTAGACCTTTAATTTAAGCCAAAAACGGAGGTTCTCCGAGGTCTGGAGCCGGAGTAATGAACAAAAAACCAGCCCAAAGTCAACATTTTTAGTGTTAAAATTAGCGGTTTAATCACCTTATCGTTTTTTTCTCCGGATCTAGCAAACCGATTTGCATAAACATTGCACAGAAAGAAGCGTAATTCCTAGACCTTTAATTTAAGCCAAAAACGGAGGTTCTCCGAGGTCTGGAGCCGG